>BLKR01004069.1:0-121087 GCA_011170035.1 Teleogryllus occipitalis | reverse complement strand
TAATTGTGTAAAATTTTTTTCACAGGATTGTGGTCAAATAAGTAGTGTCAGATGCAGGTAAGATTAGGTTCAGTGCGTGATCAGAGAGCAAAATCTAGCTTCTCTCTTTTTGTTTATTACCTCGTTTTGAACTCTAATTCATTAAAAAGAATAAGAATCTAATTTTACACCTAAAATGTAGGGTTGTCTTAATTCTAAAAAAAAAAAAAAAAGTCAAATTGACTTACGTTTACAGGTTGTTGTTTTTTGTTGTGTTTTTGCGCCCTTGATAAAAATTGCTACTCGCAGACAGTTCATTTAGTTACTATGTTTGTGATTCAAATAGCAATCTGCGCCAAGATACTACGTGTACAACGTAGTATCTACAGTATGGAATGGTACGTACAGTACGGAATGGTACATTTACGAAGAAAATATTTATAGAGTGAATGTTATCAACAACAAATTCAATTTTCAATAACTTAAGATTTAAAAAATCAACCAGTAATGAATATAAAAATGAGTTTGTCATTACTGTCTGATATTAATAATATTCTAATATTTTATCGTATGTAGAACCTGTACGGTATTTTTGTAAGATTTTAATTACTGGTAGATTGAGAAACAGTAAAAAAGCAGTAGATCTATTAGCCTTTATTTGATAAAAGATGGTTAATTCAAGGTAGTAGGTTTATTTTCTTGATTAAAATAATTATGTTAATTATATGTTTTTTGTGGTGTTGGTTTAGAAAAAATACGCCCTTAGAATATTAATTATAATTATAAAACAAGGAATGTTTGTTGAAAATGACGAGAAACATCAATAAAAATTACTGCGAAAGAAATAATGTTTCAAAATTCTCTTTTCATTTCAAAATAATATATTTTACACCCAACTGCCCGAACGTAAGATGTGTAATGTTGATTGGACCGTTTTTAGGGATTGGACCTTCAATGATTCTATTACTCGAGGTGAAACAAGTTCACTACACTCATAACGTTTTTGTTTTAGGTTTTCTGTCTCTCACCTTACTTACGGCGAGTAACAAGGGACCGCTCTGACAGCTACTGTTTCACCATTGCTGGCAATATAACTGCAACGTCCATGCACTCATTTTCTTAGAGCGATCGTTTACAGTCATCTCAATGGTAAATGACTTCATCACTATCTCGTATAATGTTATCGCCCTGCATGCTCATTTTTTCCCGATCTATCAAAGTTGATCCTTCTCAGAATAATTCTTCTGTACGGAGAGTGTAGTGCTTGTTAAATCCAGTGAAACGCTGATATATCTTCCTCTCCTGCTACGTGAGACCTCACGAAGACCTACAGTTCAGCTTGATTCAGTTTTATCTGCCCAGGTGTTTCCCTCATTGAAGCACAAGTCGCGATAAGCGCTAAGCTACCGACTGGACTCATAACATGTTGACTAGGGCACAGAATTGAAGTGTAATGGAAAATGAAATTAAGGGAGAGGAAAGGATAGTGAGAAGTAAAGATCTCCCGTTTTTCGTGGCCTACTTGATAGGGTACAGATTCAGTAATTCCCAAGTATTAATCAAAGAAAGCACGGAAATCTACCAGTCAGAGCAGGCAACAAGAATTACCCCCCAAGGCAGCGGCCGGATTCGCCTTTGTCATTTCATCTAACAAGTGTCTAACATCCGCCATCATAAGACAATGACACAGACCAACAGTATTACCATTGAGCCATCGTAGATGACATACTATCGCAACATTGTTTACAATAATAACAATAAATAGTAATAATAATAATTTACTATTTTGAGAAAGATTCCGGTGACAGCTCTCCGTAAGTACATGAAGTTAACATTTGAAACACATTTTTATACAAATAATGACTAATTTAATACAAAAATTAATACAAAATTAGAATGCTCTAGTATAACATATGTACAATTATTAATATTTGTACCTTAATTTATTAATTATTAATATTTTAATTTATTTTACAATTTTTCCATACTTTGCGGTAAAGTCACCAGTACTGCAGGTAATTCGTTCCAGTTTTTTATTGCCCGGTTAGCGAAATAAAATTTTTCATTATCAGTTTTTTGTCATCAGCCGGTTGCATTGGCGGCATTAGCAGCATCCGGCAAAATATCCATCCACCTTCATTCCACCATCTGCAGTCGTGCACGTCGCGATCTCCTCCTATATTATTTCAGTAGTATACACACGTTTTGCGGCTCTCAGACAAACAATATTTATAAATGATGTCTATAAAGAAATATATTTTCAGGGAGACGTGACAAATTGCACTTTGAATTTAAAAATATGGCAAATGTGTTTAAAAAAAGCTTCTAAATATTTATGTCAAATGCAACCCGCAACACTCTGCCAACTACATCGTTAAAAATTCCTAAACTAAGCGTTTTAGGGCCTTAAAACGTAAAATTGTGAGACCGAAGTCCTCAAAGGAACGTTTCCTGCATCAAAATCTACTAGAGGAAATTATTTTGAAGATTCGTTTACATTTTTGCTGGATCTACATTTCTCAATTCTACCCCGCCTGTTCAGAGTCAGACGAAACTTCCAACTATATGCCAAATTAAACTAATTACTTGATATTATACGCGTATAAATTACACGAGAATATCCCTCTACTCATTTTTTTCTAGGACTTCTATCCAGCCAACAGCCGATTACCCTATACGTACCGATGGGCGCATATTTGACCATACACTAGACCAACATACTTTCGGGCTCCTCTAATCTGGGGTCTGCAGAACGCGAGGCTCTCCGCCACAACACAACAAAGTCGAGGGACAAACAACCATACTCAAGGTGGGACTCGAACCCGCGACCATTCGCACCGGAGCGCTGAGTCGGTACTCCCTCTTGGCCACGTCGGCCATCCAGGTCGGCACTCTGCTCGGTAATAACGTTAAATAGGAATATTGCGAATTGAGAAGGGTGTATTGTATTGTTATCAATTACAAGGAGACATATGGAATAAGTGATGGAGGATAAGAGGGACTTGAGAGAAAAATATATATTACAGGCTTAATATGGAAATGGAAAAATAGAAATGAGGGTGGAGTTTAACATGCGAGAGTTTACGCACGGGTACGCTAGTGAATCTTGTTGCTCGCAGTATACTTTGAAACCCTTTGTTTCGCGACATCCTGTATACGAAACCCCGTACAAAAAGGCACAGTAATCAGCACAACAGCCCCCGCTCCCCGCCGTTGCCGGCGAGCGCCGCGTCGGGGGTCGATCCGAATAGCCTCGTGACGAGGCGCCGCGGCGCCACGCGACGCCGCGTCCGGGTGGGCGGGGCCGCGCAGAGCGGAGCGCGGCGCGTCGCGGCGCCGATAAATCACGTCTTCAAACTCCGGCAGCGCCACGGCGCGCGTCGCGACGCACTGCGACAACCGCCCGGCGCGGGCGGCGCGGCGGCCAGACACCGGCGGTCAGACACCGGCGCGGGCCCAACAAGAGGAGGGCGGTCGACAGATGGACATGACGGTCCATTCAATTCAATTCATTTCAATGATGCGTTATTTTCTGGGGCGAGGCTTAGGCCTGCTCTTCCGCCAGACCACTTAAATTCCCCTACGCTCCTTTCACCACCTGGCAGAGAAAGGGGCATCACTTGGGCAATGGGCGTTTTGAATTTTGCTCAAAAGATTCATTTAGGCTTGATGATCTTTTACGTGTAGTAAATCTACAACATGGGACTGACGGCTTTACTTCCCCTCTGAAGTAAGGTGTACGAATATTTTTCCCTCTTCAAAATATACGGCTTCGATTAGGTTTGAACCCGAGAACTTATATAAAACAGTCCGATGCACTAACCATTGCACCAGGAATGGAAAAAAACGTAGTTTAGTCGTCTATTAAGGAAAGAGTACCTTTACACTTGCATAGAAAACCGTGAGAGGCGGCTCAGTGCATCAACGGATGTCACTGCAGTGCCTCTGAAGTTCTATCTTCGAATCCCGACAGTGGCAAGATTTTCCACACAAGCTTGTCAACTAAGCCCAATTCAGTCGCTGTCTGGAGGATAATTCTAGAGGCTGGCTGCTGTGATCGATAGATTTCCGTGTTTTCTCCGATCAACACCAGAGGAATCTGGATCAGTACCCAAGTAAATGGGCTTTAGACAAACCGCGATATTTTCTTCCTGTTCCATACCTATCCTTCCCATACCTTACTTATACATACACTATACTATCGCACATAGCGGGAGACTAGTCGGAAGCTTAGAGTTTGTCCCGGCTAGGGTGGTGCCTCGCTGGTGGGAAATACCTGGCTGGGGAAGCACCGCTAGACGATGGTAGGTCAGCGTCGGATCTCGCGACCCAGCTGGGAAAGATCACCATCATCTCTCGAGGAAAAAGCATCCTCGACACTTACGGGACAAATGATCTCAGTAATTGACATCCTCGGAATCAGTAACAACCAACCAACCACGAATAGAAAAATAATCTAGTATTTTAGGATACACCTGGAGATTGATTCGTGCATTACAACACTTCCAAAACCACTGAGTGTTAGTTGTCATATTACTCCAGTATTCTCAGCTCTTAAATCCGTAGTTGTATTAGCTGCCTTTCAATTGATTCTGTCAAATGACTTTGCTCTCCAGAATTTTCATTTACCATCCTTTCATGTGTATGCAAATACCTGAAGAAGGAATATTAATTATTTTATTAAAAGCTTTAAAATTGAGAGACGTACTCATTGTTTTTCGTAGAACGATGTACGTGACAAATTCAATAAAATTCAAAAAATCACTTTAAGGTATTTGAATAACTGTCAGTGTTTGACCGTTCGTACGTACTACATCCGTCCAACACTCACGTTAGACCAAGTCCCGTGAACCAATATGGGGTGTCATTTGACGCGTCTCAGTTTCCAGGTAGGAACTAATAATTTGTTTTCGGATCCCACCAGAGGATTCGAAGACATTTCCAAAAAATTGTTTTTGCATGCTTTAGTGCTGCAATCTTAGTGAATAGATCTAGAATTAAACTGACGACTGAACTAAATAGAATTAAAGTAAATTGATATATGTAGGTCGCATTGATTATACCCCAGTACCCAGAGGCAATTTTCGTTCCACAAAGCCATAATTTTCTTGTACGAGGTTGGCAACTCTGATTGTTGCCATCTCTATGTCAAACAAGTAAATTGCGGTGTACAACTGTCAATATTGATGCTGCTTTGAAGTTTATTCATAAGTAGTCAAGTATTTTAATAATAAATTGCAAAAAACATATGTTCAGTATTCCATTGAAACATTAAATTTGATGAACTTGAAGTAATGAGGGAGAAAATAGGAAGTGTGAATAATGATACAGAATGAAAGTACATCCGTGTTCGGTGCAAATACCGTTTTTCAAGTCAATGTGACTTACAACTTATTCCTATAAACATAACAAACAATTTATTCACGTACACTTATAAAACAGTCGCCTTGTAACATTTATATTGATTCGCCTATAAACGATTAATGGAGCAATTGCTGAAGTAGAAATGAACGCAAATCAGACGGAATTTGCAGAGTTTTAAACTTTTCAAAAATTAGAGAATAAAAATATTGCAGTGTTAAGCAAACCAGAGGAAGAATCAGATGGAGTAGTAGATGATGTTCGAGAATTCGAGAATGAATCAAAGAATTTGTGATAAAATGAAATTTGAATTATGATAGCTGAATTTATAATTATAGGTCCTGTATTTCTTAATAATGTTAATAAATGGTGACCTGCAATTTTATTTGCAGCTAATCATACGGCTAAAGTTAGTGGGCGAATAATATTTCTGATTGTTTCAATGCATACTATAAAAGGTATTAAAATGGGAGGGGTTCCTTGGGGAACTAAGTGTGCAAATATATGTTGGGTATTATTAATTCAACCGTATAATATGAATGATTGAATGGCAATGCTAAAGAAAACGTAAAGGTTAAATGACTTTATCTTGTAAAAATATAGGGAAATAAACCTAAGAAGTTATTAAATAGGATGATAGAAAATAGGGAAATGAATATGAATGATGATATTATTCACTGTGATTCTACCATTAATCTGGATGTAGAGATCCAACCGGTTCTTCCATTGCACACATATTTCACATTCAGATGACTGGCATGTCAAGAGATTATGGAAGGTTTCAGACATAAATATATTACAATATGTAGTCGGAATGTCCCCATTCGACTAACATGAAAAATTCATGTTTTACGCAGATTTCAAACCCTGCGCGTTCCAGAGGCTGTATGTAAAATACCTTCAAAATATGAAACATTATTTTCAAATTCGCGGGGCATAGAATCATTTTACATCTTCCGGTAAATATTCATTTTGAAAAACAAATCACACACAATTTGGCACTGGTGTTGATCGGAGACAGACAGAGGGCACGATGTTTTTGAAAAATCACTTTTTGGGCATCAGCGTACCCGAAAATGAGTATTTACAAAGATATCTCAAAATTATATAACATTATATACAATACGTTACTGCGTATATATGTACTACACGAGAAAGTAAACAAGTAGAGCTACAGGATCACACTTGCGAGGGTATATATGAGGGTAGTTACTTTCCAATTCTCTAGCTTTTAGATGGCGACGTGGAAATTCAGTCTTACTGGTATCGACGTGGAGACCCGTCGGTAGCAGTGTTGAAATTTATTTTCATATATTACTATTATTAAGTTGTATTTCAAATGATCAAATGATGAACGTTGAAACTTATGATAAATAATGACTAAAGAAAATATTAGTCATGGAATTTTGGTTAGTAAGTTATCTAATGAGGGAATATCATGTGATTAAAAATCGTTGAGTAAAAGTAATCGTACTTTTTAACAAATTTAACTTTATAGTCAAAATTTATTGAACATTAAAAATATATTAATGAAAACTACTATAATTCTAGAACTCAAAATCAAGTTCAAAAGTTTTACTACCGCTAATACTAATATTCTGACTCTAGATTCTTCAGGAATCTTTTCTGCACAAATATTGCGGGATTTTCGTCCTTTCCGTTATAGTATTTTGCATTCTCAGTTATTTTTTCTTCATGTTCATCATTATCAAGATATTCCTTTACATTACCGTTTTCTTGGCTAGATGCAAAACACGATAATCCGCTTGATGAGTCACAGTCACATTTGTTGATTCTAAGATATACTCTCAAAATTACTGTCCTTTGGCTCCACCTTTTATGCAGTATTTTCCTGAAAATCATCGTTATTAATTTTCACACACTCTCTTAACGACCTAGACATGCTTTTTCTGCACACTGCCATTCTTTCGAACCTTAATCGTATATTTTAACAATTTCTCAGTTTTTTAGTCCAGTAATAGTTAAATTGAAATATGATTTTAAGAATATTATAGAAGAAAAAAATCTATTCTTAAATCCAATATCCATTGAAAAATGCGGTGCCATTTTTCTGAAAATATTTGATTCCTTCAGAAAATGTACAATAGCATTTCATTCTTAGATATTACTCACTCATTAGGCACTCATATTTACAGAGAAGTTTTGAGTGATCGTGAAACTTCGTTACAAATTATTTAAAGCACTCCTACTCACAAATGCAACAACGCACAAAATTACATTTGTTTAATTTTTTCGAAAAATCAAAAAGGTCATTAAATTGTCGTGTATGTCGTGTAATTTTTATTCAGTACATTTGGAACTATCCACGAAAAAAAGCCCAAGAAGGATCAAAACGTAATTAATTACAATAAATTGTGAAAAATATTGAAAAGTGTTATTTTTAAAAAAATCTCAGTGACAATTTAAAATTAATATGTGTAAAACAGTCTCCAACATTTCCCTTTTCCTTTTCATACGTTTTAAGACAGGTTTTTTAAAAATTTATTTAATTAAGGTCACTTTATAACAGCTAGTCATTAGCGACTCAAAGCATTGTACAACTTTATTATCAAATATCGTAATCGCAGTTTTAACAAGAATAAATATGTCCACATTTTTACATTTTCACATATTACATAACGTAAACATACCACGTAAGACAAATTTATTCTCAAGATCTTTAAAGAAATCCCAATATCACGAAATATTTTTTAGCACATTCATTTTTACGCAAAAGAGCATTAATTAAGCATCAAAAATGAAAAGGTAGTAATGTAATCAATTAATTTAATAACATTGAGACTAGAGTAGTAACTGTAAAGGTGATAGTCGCATATAAACGTATATTTTCAAAACTACAAGCTTGAAAAAAAATGATAAATTACTTTTCGGTTTTGACACCGCCCCCCCCCCTCAGTTCCGCGCGTTTTTTATGCTTAATATAGCAACATAGTAACTGTTGAGACAACGCCTAGTTTTAAACGCCAAAACTAAATGTATATTTTCTGCCGCCTTTATATTTTACATGTGCTGTTTAATCTGTTTTGAATATAAATCCATAAATAAGAAAACAACAATGCTCACTAGTATTAGTAAAATATAATTAACTTATTTTTAATACGGACTCATCAACATAAATTGTGTTGTAAGAGACGTTAATCTGGCAATTTATTGGTACAATTACTTGAACTAGGGTATTGAAATAATAATTTTCGCATCATTACGGAGCGTCTGGAAAAAGGAACCCTCTCATTATGCGCCAGACCAATTGCAAAATTGTGTAAAATTTCGTATAATAATAATAATAATAATAATAATAATAATAATAATAATAATAATAATAAGGGCAATTACTTAACTATATTGCAATTAAGATCATTATGACAGTTCTAATTTAGAATAATCTTCGTAATAAGATCCAGTTGTTAAAATGTAGGAAATCTGTATCATTTTTTAAGTATTCTATGATATTTCTGAAAAAAGGTTGATAACAACTATCAGTTGTGTTTATTTCCCGGTCAGATATTTGAGACTTTTTATTTTTTTTATTTTATGATCTCATTAGCTCTATCAGTCATTATCTAAATACATTCGATGAACTATATCTATATTTTTTGCGACTAAAATATTCATATCACTTGAAAACTAAATGTATATTATTCCAGTTAAAATGACAGTTAATTAAGTACGCGCAGATCTAATCTCGATCAAATAGTCAAGGAGAATGTCCCGCTCTATTTACGCAAAATAGGAATTTTTTTTTCTTGTTTTTCAACTTTTGTATCCAACTAGCAATGTATAGAGACATGCAAAATTATCATGTTTCGTATTGGTAATAATGTGGATCCGAATGATCCTTATCCGCGTGCATAATCGTATAAGAAGTTGCGTAATTTCTGTTTCTGTAATGTGTTCTAATGGTAAATGGTTGTCGTACACAAAAAATCAATTAATCACTCAATCAAGTTTTTGACTGGGAGAGGAGACACATAACAAACACATAATAATATTAAGAACAACCTGCTTTAAAATTGTCTCATCATCTGAAGAACATTTAAAGAAATGAAAGAAAAGATATAGGAGGTGGATTGAATCATTTCATATTACAGTAATTTTTTAATGTATGCAAGAAAGTGGATGAAAATGAATTAAACATGTGACATTTTGTAACACAAAACATAAAATGAGAAAACATCCGTTGCGCCGTTTCTTACCTGGTGTATGGACCACGACAAGTCACAGCAAAATCAATATGGATTTATTTGCATTCAGATCACGAAAAACTCTCATAATATGGTTTTTAACACGTTCATATCTCATAATATTCATTGAAACATTCACTTTAAACCTATTTAAAAAAAATCACCTGACGACTACCAATATTAACGATGAACCGCTACTATAATTTACTGCAATCCATAATATTGACAATGTGCAATAGTACGTACATTTTCACAACTATGCGAATTTTTAGCGTACAAAACATTTTCTTTCTGCCAACTTTCTGGACAATTCGATAAGATGAATTCTGTTCTTCCCTTACAAAACCATCTCTTTGATCCTCACAGTGGCAGGATTTTTGACACTAGGAAGATAGCTTGGTCGAATTTGTATTTGGAGAAGAATTCTAGTGACGACTAATCGGTAGTTGTTGGTGGTTTCTCCAAGCAATACCAGGCGAATGCCGAAACACAATTCTACCACAACAGACTACAGCGATCTTTCCTCTTCTTTGTCTTATCCTCACCTCTTACTTATGTACAGATTATATGCATTCACATGCACTACTCTATCACACTGGTCGGATACCAGTTGAGACCAGCGGCTGGTTGAAGACTAGTCCTGGCAGGGCGGTACCCCGCTGGTGGGAAATTCCTTGTGGGGGAAAACCGCGCTAGCCGACGGTAGATCGGCGCCGGATCTCGCATTACAGCAGGGCTATATGACCACCACCTCCCGAGAACATGCACTACACTTATAGAACTAATGACCTTAGAGGATGACGCGCCCGAAATCACCAACAATCAATCAATCCTCTCTTCGAATCATTAACAAAATAAAAGGTTTTAAACAAATTACAAACTATTGCAGAAGTATTTCTATTTTGATCAAGTTACATATCGTTAGCATAGCAGAACGAAATTTGAGCCATCTTAAGGAATATGGGATAATGATTAAATAAACATTTAATGCTCTTTAAAAGAGAACGTTTGCACATTAACAGGGAACACAAAGCACTATTGTGGTAGAAGAGTAAAAAAATGTGAATGCGTGTGTTACATTAAGCTCTTCTTTTGCTTGATGTGGTAGGATTGATTGATTCATTATCGATTCCGGGAGCGTCAACTACTGAGGTCATTAAACCCGTAAGTGTAGTGCATGCTTTTCCTCCGGAGGTGGCGGTGATCTTCCCCCACAGAATGGCGAGGTCCGGCGCCGACCCTCCGCAGACTAGCGGGGGTTTCCCAGGTATCTCCCACCAGCGGGGCATCACTCCAGCCGGGACAAGTTATAAGTCCCCGATCGGTCTCCCGGCATGCGTAGTGTAGTGCATGTTAGTGTGTGTGTGTGTGTGTGTGTGTGTATAAGGGGTGAGGATAGGATAAGGAAGAGGTAGGAAAAATCGCGCGCGGTCCGTGACCCGTTTGTTAGGGCACTGCTCCAGCATTCGCCTGATGTTGATCGGAGAAATCACGGAAATGTGCCAATCAGAGCAGCCGGCCTCTTCTCCTCCCAACAATGACTGAATTCGATCTAGCCCTCGAGCTAGTGTCGAAAATCCTGCCGCCGTCGGGGCTTGAACCTAGGACTTTCTGATCAGAGGCACTATAGTGACATCAGTTGATGTACTAACCCATCGCTCCCGGTAGTTGGTAGGGATAGTGCCGAGATTGTAAGTAGCTATTTTTCTAGCAATAAAAAAATCAATTTGAAGTTTTCCGGTGCAAATAATGCACGGATATTAAGAAGAAGCAAAAAACTTTTAGCTTTCAAAAGTTGCTGACTTTGGTTCGTTAGTATTTTGGTCATCATTAATCTGGACGAGGTGGGGTCGAGATAATCAAGTTCAAGACAGCAAGTGCAGGTTATACTTGCCCCTATTTTCACAGATGGGTTTTATTTTTTTGTACAACTTTGACGAAAGTTAATCAAATAAATCAAATCAAATATGAAAGCTTTCTATTAAAAGTGTCGGTATTTTGAGTATCGTTCTATTCCATATTTATGTAACTGAAACGCATTGATGAGACCTTTTCTTAAAGAAAATAATGAACCGTATTTTAGAAACATTAACTTGTCCTCTGAAAATGTCTACATCTCTTTAAACTCTTTCTTCAAACATAACCATAAAACTTCTGAATTTACACAATTACATATGCATTTTAGTTCGACTGTTTCATTTTAATTCTCGAGTCGACGAACGTGACGTTGGTTGGTTGGTTGGTTGGTTGGTTGGTAGTTAGTGATTCTGGGTGCGTCAATTACTGATGTCATTAGTCCTGTAAACGTAGTATATGCCTTTCCTTGGGAGGTGGCAGTGATCATTCCCCGTCAGTGACCCGTTTGTTAGAGTACTGCTCCTGTTTTAACCCAGTGTTCATCGGAGAAACCACGGAAAACTACAGAGCAGCCGGCCTCTAGAATTCTCCTCCAGACACCGACTGAATTCGACCTAGCTGACCAGTGATGTCGAAAATCTTGCCACTGTCGGCCCTCGAACCTCGGACCTTCCGGTCAAAGGCACTGCAGTGACATCAGTTGATGCACTGCGCCCTTTTTCCCGGAACGAATGTGAGTGTTTCTTGTTATCCACAGCAAAACATATGATTTTAGAGATATTCGTATAATTTACGAAACATCATTTACATTTGATCGTTCTAGAACTGCATTAGAAAAACTTGTCGCGACTTTTCAGAATACATAAGACCGTCGGTTAGTTTCAAATTGTTCACGTTAAACGAAGTTTTCCAATAGTGAAGTCAAAACGGAAGGAACGTCAAAACAGCACACTATCGATATAATAGTCAATATTGAAAAGCATTTGATAATGCATCAACTAGTTTCCTAGACCTGCATCAACTCAACGCTTCTGCCATTACTTCTAAAGTATAACATACTACCTTAGCACTTAAATGGTTCTCATAAAATGTAATTTACTAAGAGCACATGACACGATTATCGTTCAGAAGGGAAGAGAATTGACCGTTTATGGAATTACATGGGAATTAGAATTCATATACAATTCACAGAAATATTATTCTCTTCTTACAAACGATTGAATCAAATCATAATTATATATATATATATATATATATATATATATATATATATATATATATATATAAAATAGAGAGAGACAGTTATACAATTAAATCAACTCCCTTTTATATTTACAAACATCACCGTTGGCTACACACGTTATGTTGAAAAAATTTCCGAATTAGCAAGTTTGAAATAATACATTTCTAATTATCCAAAATATAACCTCAAAATTGAATTTAGATTTTCATCAGGTACATTTTTTATGATTTTCAACCCACATTACATGTTGTTTCCCTTTAAAATATTCATATAAAGTCAACTGTCTAAAAAACATGAAAAACATACAACGTGTTTAACATCTTCTCCAATAAATTCCAGAAACAACCGTTCTAAGACTTACTGACAAAATATATGACAACTGTTTGACTTACGCATAAGATCGGATTGATATGAATTCTATCCTTTAAGATGAACCTACCACAATTTTCACCATAAAAACATGTTTAATCTGACAGCTAGAAGACACTACGAACTTCTATCTTTTCTACGAAACGTATCACACTGAAACATTATCATAAAACCGAATGAAAATATTTTCTAGCACCATCAGATCAGCACAGAAGAGAGGTAACATCTCGAAAGCAGTCATTCAATACGTGAAAAAATAAGTTAAAAAATTACTAGTAAAAATTGGTAAAATTTCATATATTTCATACGTGTACAGTATAAAACATTACCAAAATAAATCCTTCCACCGCGATTAAAACCGTTCTATTGCAAAATGATTGTAAATGCGTCACTTCACTTGTGCTCCGACAATTTACAGGGTTTCCTTTCTTTTCATAAAAGCGCGCAATATTGTGATTACTGGTAGAAAATGGTGTGGTGTTTACGACATTTGCATCATAGAAAAGAAATTGAGCCGTTGTTTTGTCGTATTTTTTACAAGTACTACAAAACAACACCTAATTCCATTTCTATTGAGATTTCTGCCAAGAAAAAAATACAAACTTTATATACAACGTACCGCTCAAACTCAATTTTTGTTCCAGAAAATTTCTTGAATGTTAAATCTTCATATCCGTTTTTAGTAGGAAATGAAAAAGATGGTGGTCTTAAACTTCGTACCAACTCAACATTTAACTGAATACGATCTTTTAATTCACTTTTATATGGACCTCGAATTTGGCCCTATGAGCAGCTCTGAAATCCCCCGCAGATACTCATTTCACATGGGAAGTCAGCTTGGTTGATGTGAATAATTGGGATATAATCAAAACGAATACGCAAATATGCGACAAAAATTGATGAGGGTACTGTACTGAAATTTACTATTTGACGTGAATTTCAATATCCCAAACCTAGTGAACTTATCCAACGTTCATCCTACACTGAAAATATAGATGGTTGGGTCGAAATCTGAAAAAAATAATTTTTCAGTACTGCTTATTGTAGTATTATTCTTGAAACTTTCGTGAGTAGGATTATTCTGAAACTGTTAGACAGTGAAATAATGTACTAATGTTTTTCTTCTATCCTAAGAGAAATTGAAATTATAATCAATTTTGTTTCTTCTACTTCTAGTATCGTCTCCTATCACATTTGAGTACAATAGATACCATTTGCGGTTCTCACACGCAACCAATATTTATAAATAAGGTCTCCAAAAATGAGAATTTCACGGAGACGTGATGAATCGCAATTTGACTTTAAAAATATGAAGAAGTTGTTTAAAAATGCACCTAAATATTCATGTCAAATGCAACCCGCAGCACTTGACATTTTTGAATCTACGAGATCGTTAAGTAACTCCTAAACAAAGCGATTTAGGGCATTAAAAATTAAAATTTTGAGGACAATGGCCTCGTGAAATGTTTCTCACGCCGTAATCTAGAGGATGAGATCCCATTAGCTGTTCTATTACATTTTTGCTCGTCCGGCGCATCTCGACATTACACCACCTGCTCAGAGAAGTGCAGAATATGCAATTGAAAGTGAAATTAATATAATTATTTGATATTCTCCGCAACTGATTTGTGAACCTCTCTGCTCGACAATAAAGATAAATCGGAATAGTTTTTAATTGGAATGGGTGTATTGTTATGAATTACAAAGAGATATATAGAACAAGTGACGGTGGGTAAGATGGTCTTGAAGAAAAATATTTATTACAAGCTAAATATGAAAATGGAAGAATAGGGAAGAGGGTGGGATTTAACATGCGAGAGTTCTCTCTCTGATACGCTAGTTTGTTTGGATTTTAACTGTTTAGTATAATAATTTCTTCTTCTTAGCCGTTTGGTTGACCCTCAGGTGGATCTTACGGTGCCTAACTTCTTCCACTCTTTTCTATTGTTCCAAGTCCCAGGAGGTATCTGCCATCCAGCCATTGTCTTCTCTATGTTGCCTCTCCAACCAGGTCGCGGCCGGCCTCTTTTCCTTCTTTCTTGCAGTTGCCAATCCAAAAGCTTCTTTGGAAGTCTATTGCTTTGCATCCTCTGCGCGTGTCCAACCCATATCAGTTGTTTCCTTCCAATTTCGTGCAGTTTAACATGCTTCAGAACCATCGTTTCTTTAATTCTTTCATTTCGTATTTTCTCTCTTCTTGAGACGCCAGCGGATCTTCTAAGGAAGTCCATTTGCATGACCCTCAGCGTTGTTTTCATTTGTTTGGGGAATTGTCATATCTCAACACCATACAGTACAACACTTTCGATAAATCCAAAGTGTTGTATAATAATTTAACAGTTGTATTAATTTAGTCCAATGTAAAACAAAATTACATTCAAATATTTTAACTATATGTGGGTTGATGCATTGTGAAAAAAATGGAGTTTAAAACGAATTGTAATCGGACTGTTTATAAAAGTATCTTACTTTGTTTCAATAAATTTTCTTATAACATTTCTACACATTCCGACATACCTTCATCTGCAGCGTCAGTAATGTTAATCAATGGTGATCCGAAAATGTATAGAAAGGTATATTACAACGCAATGTGAAAATAATTAGACCGTATTATCTGAATATATCGAATTTCAAAAATATTCGAGATTGTACGTATTTGTTGCCCTCCAAAATTAGTCAACCTCGGTTTGACATGTGTTCCACAATTATTCATAACCTCATGATTAACATTTCTGCGTTTCAAGGATTTTCGCAAATTCTCAGATAATATAATATTCCTTTTCCAAGCCCTTCTTTACCCTCTATGAGTTTTATAAGTTACTAATTTCTGTCATGGCAAAAATGCCTAACAAGAACAAGAATCAATTTTAAAAGGAAATTATTGACTGGAAGTTAATTTTAAAATTAAAATTTTTGACTGAAGAGTTTCAAAACACTGATTACTATTGCGTTATTCTCAATTCAGCAGGTGGTTAAGGAGCCTTGAAAATATATTTATGGTAATGTTACTTTATTCAACATGATTAGATACAGATTTTTCGACATTGCAATGCTGTTGCGGAAGATTGATTTTAAACACTTTCGAAAAATTGATGGTTATTAATGAATATAAATTGAAGGGAATCTATTTATTTAGTATACAATATATTGTTCTTCACCACCATCATCATCATCAATATGAATCATTTTTATGTTATTCAGACACAGTTGATTCGAACACAGCATATCAAGTATCTTCAGATTCCTCAATTAATAAAACTTTGGCCATTATTTGGGTGAACACATTCATGAGTAAGATATTGCGGTTAATAATCTTCTTTTGTCACTTCCAAAATGCGACATTTCGAGAACTATTTGTCCCCATCATCAGAGTAAAACAACACATTTTTCTTCAATATTGTACATTCTGTGTTACAACAAAAAACACATAAGGTAAACAACAAAAAACACACTCAACTCGTGTGTTTTTTGGGTTTTAGTTGTAGTTATTATACACAATGTATAATAAGAAATACATCGTGTCATCGATAGGTAAGGTTGAAATTTATTTGCAAATAGGCATATATTGAGACTAATATGTATGCTAACCCATGAATTCTGCTAACCCAACCACAAATTCTAACACCGAAATACCATCTACGTATTAATTGGGTGAACTTGACCTAAAGTCACTATTGACAGACGAAAGGCAATTCTTCGTAATTTCGAAAATTTACCCTCTCCATCCTTCATGATTTCTAGCTTAATTGCCGCTATCTCACTGGTTCAGATAGGACGGCACTATGGTTTAGCACCTCTAGCGGACCTAACTTCTCCAAACATTGCACATCACTGAACTCATAATGATAAGACAAGACTACTGACAGTACCACATTTTTCAAAATCATCTTAGATATTATTGTATCTTAGACATGTCCTAGACATACATCTCTATTTTAGAAAAGTACAAGATGTTCACGCACATAATTTCTTTGACAGGCCAGCTAGCTGCGCTTCACTGACCGTCACTGGCAGAACAGTGAGTTCCACAGAAATTCGACAATTCTCAGCTACAGTCTTTGCTGACTGCTAAAGCACATAACATCTCTGTGGAGAGTGACAATTCCACAGAAATTTGATAAACTCTCGTACCTAACCGTAATGGTTCCTAAACACACGATACCTTCACTAATGGCCTCAAGTGTCACAAATGTTGCTAAACAATACCTCACACAAAATGGTTGTCCAAAAACTTGCACGTACACAGCACAAAACAACAAAATAAATACTGTCTTATAACACTGAATTAAATTAAATATTTTAACAATAATACTCTTCACGAATACTTCATTTTAACAGATTAAAGTCTATATGGATACACTGTACAAGTGTTCTTTACACACCAAGAGTACGAAAAAACACGCTATTTCATTACGCATAAATTAAGTAGTTTATATTTAACAACAGGTGGCCTTTTTCTTGGAACTTTCCTCTAGTATGACGTCAACTCTGTCGTACGTAGTGAGACACAGAGTATGAAAAGCCAGACCATATGCGCATTTTGAAAAAATAGGCGGAATAGCACAAAATTGTTGGAATTTTTTGGTTCCAATCAAAACTGTTTTATGGTTTGGGGACTTTTTCAGAGGCTTTGAATGTATAACGCAACCCTAAACACCGGTCACAGTAGGACTAAAGTTGCATAGTTCTCTTTTAATATCTGCGCGCGTAGAAAACTAGCAATATAGATATCTCACTGCGCATTACTAAAAGTCACTGGTTACTATTTTGGGGTAAACTCCAAGGAAATTGCATTTAAAATTAGATGTCAACGCGGCATGTCATTGCACATCACTAAAAGACACTGGTCACTATATTAGTGAGAACTCCACACAAACTGCATTAGAAATTAGTAATAAGATCATTTATCCGATATGTTTCTGCGCATCTCTAAATGTCACAAGTCACTATATTAGTGTTAACTTCAGAGAAATTACATTAAAAATTAGATGTCTACTCGGCATCTCGCTACATATCACTGAAAGACACTGGTCACAATATTAGTGTCAACGTCAGAGAAATTGCATTTAAAATTTGATGTCTACTGGGTATCTCACTGTGCTTCACTGTAAGACATTGGTCACAATATTAGTGTCAACTTCGGAGAAATTGCGTTGGAAATTAGATGTCTACTAGGTATCTCGCAGTGCTTCACTGTAGGACACTGGTCACAATATTAGTGTCAACTTCGGAGAAATTGCATTTAAAATTTGATGTCTACTGGGTATCTCACTGTGCTTCACAGTAAGACATTGGTCACAATATTATTGTCAATTTCGGAGAAATTGCGTTGAAAATGAAATGTCTACTAGGTATCCCGTTGTGCATCATTGTAAGACACTGGTCACAATATTAGTATCAACTTCGGAGAAATTGCGTTGGAACTAGGTATCTCGCTGTGCATCATTGTAAAACATTGGTCACTCTATTAGCGTCAACTCGAGTGAAATTCGAAATGTGTCGCCCCCAATCTTTATGATTAGCACTCCGGCGTCTTTCTGCGCGCGCAGTCCACTCACCGCATCCGAGCAGCACGAGCGCAGCCAGCAGCAGCGCAGTGGGCGGCCTCATGCGGGCGCAGAAGCGGGCGCAGCCCCACGCGGTGGTGTCCATGGCGCGCGCAGACGGCAGGGTCCTTGGCGGCGGCGGCGGCGACGGCGGCGGACGTCAGAGGCGGACGAGCAGACGAGCGGCCCGCGCCTGTGCCAACACCAGAGGGCGCGACGCGTCACTGCTGCGCACGCGCAGATGCTGTGCTGCGCAGCCGCTGCGCGCAGATGCGGCGGCGGCGGCAGCGACGCTGCGCCGGTTCGTCACGTACCTGGGGACGGAGCACGGCTTATGAGAACGGCCCGGAGTGACTTGGTGAATCGGACAGAGAAACACAAAAGTTGCATGTCAAGGCAGCTTATTTACGGCGTAAAGGCCTTCGGACTAGTTGCATGCGATCGTTTAATTTTAATAACACCAGTAATATTAGTATTTTATTATTAAATAAATTGAAAAATAATATAAGTGTTTATTAAAATTGGGGTTCCTGAAGAAATGTTTAAATTTACAATCGGAAGGTCATGATACATTCAAACGATTAATGTGTGCATTTAATGCAGAGATATGCAACACTGTTTAGATAATAAACAAAACAAGAAACATCAATCACTACTTTAAAACATTTTGTTCCACTAAAACGCCGATAATCACATACCCGTACGCGTGGATTTAATGAACACTTATGGAAAATTCACCAGACGCCAGATATATGGAAGGCTTCCAAGATTCTTATGATCGTGTTAATCAATTTTTCAGGCGTAAAGTTGTCCAGCAACCACGCTGTTAATCGGATCTTTCTCAGTGTGAATTCATTCTCATAAGAGAGTTTGAGGTTTTGTGTTGTGCGTAATTGGTTTCAAACTCATTAAGTTTTCTCGTTTTCATTGTCACATCAATGAGACTTGTTACCAAATTATCTTGTCGTGGAAGCGCTACAGTGCATTAATATTAATTTGTTGAATTTTGTATATTCTCTTACCAATTGCTGTATTGGATAGCATGCATTAAATGTTAGTATCTATAACATTTTACTTGTATCTTTTAAAATTCCCTTCTCTCTTTTTCGTTAAAGAAAAAGAGAAAAGAATTCCAACATTAAAATAAATAGTTGCCATGAATTTGAAGGCCATCTCGTTACATTTACATAAAAACAAAGCAAATTGTATACAAATTATACTTAAAGTATACTTTTTCTAAAATTAGGTAGTAGCAGTAGCAGCAACAACAACAGCAACAGGAATGGCTTAAACTAATATTTTTGTCACAGCACGTGTTACAACATATCCAAAGCTCTTCTGAGGAGATCCTTTATTTATTCTTTCAGGGTTGCGTTGATAGTCTAGTGAGGGCTAAGTGTACATTCTTGAGTTTTACGATGTAGCCTGTACATGCCGCAGCAGTAGAACAGCCCTTCATTAAGGTTACTTCGCCCGTTGTCACTTATTTTGTCGCGCGCAGACTTCCGCGTAGGTATAAATGTTCTTGTAGTTTTAATGTTAGATTTTTAGGTTGATTTTATGGTTATTTTACTTATAATTTAGTATTATTTCTATAAACATATTTTAGTATGAATTAAAAGTTTGTCGATACTTAATCTCAGAATCTGATTTCTTATTGAAATACAAAGAATCTTAAATCTTGAATTACTAAACCATAAGTAAAACATTGTATCTTAGTTTTTGTTAGTTATAATGAGGAGCTTTTATGATTTACTTCATGCCATCTTGGATTATAATAGATCGCACATCATCATTTGGAGAGCGTCCTGAAAAAACAATTTTTAATGTGTTGCAGAGCTCTGTCATATTCTAAATTCACATCTAGATGATTTTAATTCGTACGTCGGCGCATTTTCAGAGTAACATTAGTTATATCAAAACAGCCAGATGTTTGAAATGAGCCCTCAGTAACGCCATAATGAGCAGATGCTTGGTGACTTTATCTAGAGATTTATATAATATTCTTATGTAATCTAGAAGAGAAAATATATTTAAACTCTCTATGTGTGTATTTTCATTGCACATGTTTCGTGTACTTTCAAACCTTATTTGGTTTGGATAATTTGGTTATTTTTGGTGTATTAGTACCTTTACGTTAAAATATGTATTTTGTAAACACACTTGCATTTTGACAAATAAAAGGCATTTTCTTGAAATTGATTTCATTCTCTAGCAACAATTTCATTAATTGAATATTGACTTTTTGTGTTTTGCTTTCTGATGAATTAGAAAGAGAAAAAACCTATAACGAAAAATATTGTTGCATGATATAACACAGTGAATATTTTCATATTCTTATAAAAGCGTAAGTAAAACTTTTTGTAAAACTATTTCAATAATCAAATTTTTGAACACAAAAGAAAACAGTATTGCTATTGGAAACTATTGACTACTTGGAAACAGTACGTTATAATACACTTCATGATACATACTTGCCGGCTACGTCCTGGGCCTATAGTGTATTTTTAACATAGAAGATTGTGTTGGTAACTAAATCACTTTACTCTCTAATGTTGTAACGAAATGCATTTTGTACTTACATCAAGCTTAATCAATAAATTGCAAATATTTAGTTTAATGGTTTAAATATTTTAATTTATACTCCCCATCAATTATTAACATGAATGACAAACTCATCCACGTATGTCATACTTTCATGGTATACCCTAAAGGTACGTTCATATTTAAACACACACTTATAATTAAAAATGTATTTTAAATATTAACGTTTAATGTCCGTTGATATTGTATGTTGATTTGAATTTTGTATATGACCGCATTGCCATTACACTTGTGCGTGTAACTACCTTCCAAGTCAAATTAAAATACAATATTCACAATATATGTTTTTATTGTATAATCAATGCCGGTTACATCATTGTCAATTTATCGAGTTTAAATGCGTTGTAATATTTTGTTCAGAACATATATTAAAAGCAATTTCAATTAATTTCCCCCAATTTAATTTATGATACAGAAACTACAGTGGCACCTATTCATACTGTATATTTGCGTGGAAAGCTTAGTTTGATAACTTTAAACAATATTCAACATTGAACCCTCTTAACGTCATTCACTCATTTGAATTTAAAGGTTATATGGAATACATTCGTCACATGATCATTAGAAAACCACAGATGTAAAAATTAAGAAACTTTAAATATTAATTACACTGAAAATTTAATATGAAAGCAACTTTTTAAGTTTCTGTGGGTATGAATTGAATCCCATTAAAGTTATCAATGCAGATTCATTAATTCGAAAAGGAAGAATAGAAAACCTTACAGAAAATTAGCTAACCGAAATTAATTACAGAGAAGGAAAAAAATTGTTTAAAAAATCATTGATTTCAGAGGTTGACCTAATAATAGCCAAACCTGCGGCTTTAAATTGATTTTTGGTCTCCAAAATTGCAACATTGAATAAAAGATTGTGTAAATAAGTGCTTTGAAGCCTTTTGTTACTGAAAGAAGTTTGTAACTAAATATAATCTACTAATTTCCTAATTTTTTGATATGATTAAATATATTTTTACATGCCTACCTTAATTAAATGATCTGGGAAAATTCTTTATTGACAGGGAATGAATAATTTAATAC
Organism: Teleogryllus occipitalis; assembly: GCA_011170035.1. Lineage (NCBI taxonomy): Eukaryota > Metazoa > Arthropoda > Insecta > Orthoptera > Gryllidae > Teleogryllus > Teleogryllus occipitalis. The sequence goes on along the minus strand of BLKR01004069.1, from coordinate 98,889 downwards.
GTAATTAAAATTTCCTGGTAATTATTCCAAATTGTTGAATAATCATATCTTATAGGAATTCCTTAGTTTATATATGACTATCAGAAATTGACAAGCATATCCAACAATTGAAATGTAAGTCATCTAATTTTCTTGACCCTTTTCTGCAAACATTTTAAATAAAACACGGTTAAATTAGTTCGTAGCATTAAGAAATAGATTGCGATGCAAGTTGTATGATGATCGAAAACTTTAAGATACTAATGAAATAAATTGAATCGATCATAAAATAAAAATACATGTCTTCATAAGGAAAGTATAGCTTCATTAAATCGATCTTAAGTCGTGTGTAAAGAATTTAATATATTCTTCAAATTGGATTCTTAATGGCAATTGCATTCATGTACTAAAATGCGTATATAACATATTAAAGTCATCGCCTATGGTAGTTAATGAGTACCAGGAATTCAATGGAGACGCCTAGAGAGTATGAAAGAAAGACTGATAAGTATTTCTTCTCGTTGTTTCAGAGTAACTTCGTCAAACACAAACACACTTGAACGTGAAGAGCTTGGATTTAATCACTTTCTCTTTATTTATTTGTTATAAAAATTGTACAAAACCTTTAAAAAGAGCTTGATAATTCAAGGGAATTTGGTCGTACTCAGATCGTTTCCAACATTAAATGTGTGTACTTTTCGTGGAAAAAAAAATTCCGAAATGAAAATGTTGTCTAATGATATAAAATCGAGCAAAACTATTTGTTCAGACAGTCTACTAAAAGTTGTAATTGTTAAATTAAACAAAGAAAGACTTTTGATATGTGAATGAGAGTATAGGCTAGTGCAAATTATACCCGTTATAAATATTCATGTTATAATGTTTTATGCATTACATTATAGCTCGCAGATAATAGAAAATTGCATATTCATTTGAATAATGCCAGTATAATAACCGAGTATTTTGTTTCAGTTTTCATCAAACAATACTGACTCTTAAGCCGCCATGACATCTACAGTCACGTAAGTAAACTTCGTTTCCCACATCCGAACTCAAAAAGTATAAAACGCTTAACGCAACTAAGCTCTTATTGACTTATCGGGTAGAGATAAAGAAACTCCGGTCTACACCGACTCTTTTTTTCTTCAATTTACGTTGTGAACAATTTTTATTAAGTTATTGACCCGTACATATCTTAATGAAGACAAGAAGATTTGATAATAGGGAGTTTAAAAAGAGTTCTAGCCATTCTATGTGTACAATTTTGATTTATGTTTGCTAATAGTAAGAATTTTTATTCAAACTTTCTAACTGCAAAAAAAGTTCGTAGGCTTTAAATAATTACAAATGTGTATCACGAGATATAATCTAAATGTGTACAAAACTAATTCGTTTCCTATAAACGTTTACAGATTTTATGTAACTACAAATGTGTACCACGAAATAAAATCTAAATGTGAACAAAACTAATTCGTTTCCTATAGAAGTTCACAGATTTTAGGTAACTACAAATGTGTACCACGAGATAAAATCTAAATGTTATAAAACTAAATCGTTTCCTATAAAAGTTCATAGATTTTAAATAACTACAAAGTGTATCACGAGATAAAATCTAAATGTGAACAAAACTAATTCGTTTCCTATAGAAGTTCACAGATTTTAGGTAACTACAAATGTGTACCACGAGATAAAATCTAAATGTTATAAAACTAAATCGTTTCCTACAAAAGATCATAGATTTTAAAAAACTACAAATGTGTACCACGAGACAAAATCTAAATGTGAGCAAAACTAAATCGTGATCACTACGAAGAGGAAAAAGCGTGTGTGTGCAAGCGGCTACCGTTCTGGAAGACAGACGCGACTATAGAAGTCAGCAGCCCTGAGCGGCCTGGGAGCGTCGGGTGGGCTGGCGGCGGCGGCGGCGGCGTCGGAGGCAACGGGGCTGGTGCGGCGTCGCGACGGCGGCGGTGGCGGCGAGGACGCGCGCGTGCACTGCGGGTTGCAGACGACCGCTCCGCGCCACCGCGATCTGAACACTAGGTGCCCGCCTCGCCGCTGGAGCCGGCGCCGCCGCCAGCGCCGCGGGGGTGGGAGACGACGACGGCGGCGCAGTGCCACCCCCCACCCGCACACCCCGCGCCGCGCCGCCGCGCAGCTCGCCACGCAGCCGCCCGGACGCACGTGCGTGCCACGCGCCCGCGGAGAGACGTGCGTTGCGCGCCTGCCGTCTGCACGGACGCACCCGTGCCGTTACGGGTGGCGTTTCATACTAAACCAGTTGTTTTTCCTAGGGATTTATATCCGGCCGACAGACGGTTACCCTTGACGTCCCGATGGGACGCATATTCGACCATACACTAGACACCAGCACACTTGCGGGCTCCTCTGATCTGGGGTCAGCAGAACGCGACGCCCTCCGCGACAACACACACACAAAGTCAAGGGACAAACAGCCATGCCCAAGGCGGGACTGGAACCCGCGACCCTTCGGACCGAAGCGCTGAGTCGGTACTCGCTCTTAGCCACCTCGGCCATCCAGGTCGGCCTAAACCACTTACTACCACATATAAGTGTCTTTGTGGCGTGGCTCAGGCCATAAGGCCTGCTCGTACGTCTAATCACACCACCTTTAAAATAATTCATTGATTTTAATCCCGATACGGAGCAACGTGTAAGTTCATGAACATATGTGATAAAAAGTAATAGGCAAATATATCCTTTTAGTATGTAAACGTTTAGAGAAGATGACTATTTTGTGGTATAACATGTGTACCCTCGACATAAAAAATTGTAAATTTGCTACTGCATAAAAGACAAGGAAACCTCAGGGATGCATTAAAGAATAAAAAAGTATTTAGTAAATTATGTTGTAAAGAATTCAGAAGACGCAACCAGCAACATATACATCTTACGGCTAAGTATTCGCATTCAGCGTAAGTTATGGGCTTGTGGCGAGGATGACTATCATCTCGAACGCGTGGTACCACGCACGTATGGTAGACCTTATGTCCCTAAAGTGGCTTGCTTGCTCCTATCGCCTTCCCGAATCTACCTGCTTCGTAAGGACTGCCGTTTCAAAGGATTCAAAAATTTTAAAGCTTTTTCGATTTAGAGAAACGTCTAAGTACGTTGCTTTAAGACTAAGAGATCGCATTCCGCATAAGTTAGGGAGTTCTGGCGTGGTTGGATTTTCACCAAACACACGCGTGGCGGTCCAGGTGTACCAAGCCACCACGAATCACAATTGCCTGCTTGCTTGATTTTTTTGTTTCCGTTTACTGCTTTGGTCATTAGTCCCGTAAATGAAGTGTATGTGTTTTCTCTCGAGAGATAGCGGTGATCTTCCCCCGCTGGATGGCGAGATCCGGCGCCGACCTACCGCCGGCTAGCGGAGTTTCCCCCTAAGCAGGACTCTCCCACCAGCGGGGCACCGATCCAGCCGGGACAAACTCTATGCTCCTGGCCTGTCTCCCGGAATATGTGGTAGTGTAGTACATGTAAGTGTGGATGTAAGGGGAGAGGATGGGTCAAGGAAGAGGAAGGAAAGATCGCTCGCGGTCCGTGCCTCGTTTGTTAGGGTACTGCTCCAGCATTCGCCTAGTGTTGATCAGAGAAACCACGGAAAACTACCGATCCGAGCAGGTGGCCGCTAGAATTCTCTTCCAGACAGCGACTGAATGAACCTACTAGACAGCGAACTGAATGATCGAAAATCCTGCTGCCGTCAGAACTCGAACTTAGGACCTCCCGGTCAGAGTCACTCTAGTGACATCGGTTGATGCACTGAGCTACCGCTGCCGGTAGTTTTGTAAGAATAGTACATGTTTTATCATAGGATGTGGTAATGGTGGGGGTGTTCTTACCCCGCTGGATGGTGAAATTCGGCGGCGGCATACACGTCTGGTTGGCGGGTTTCCCCACTTGGGCATCTCCCATCAACGTGGCACTGCCCAAGCCGGGACAAGCTCTAAGCTCCGAACATGAGTGATGGTGCATTTCATATAAGTGTAATTGTGTGTAAGTAAGGAATGGCAATAGAACCAGGTAGAGGAAAGAAAGATCCCACGCTTTCCGCAATCCGTTTGTGGAATCGCGGAATTCGTCTGGTGTTCAGCGGAAAAATACGGAAAACTACGGGTCAGGGCAGTCGGCCGATACAGTTCTCCAGACAACGGCTGAATTAAACCGATCCTTCTAGCTAACAGATCAGTGATGTGAATTCATGAAGCTGATGTCGCATTACAGCGTGTGACATAGGTAGAGGTCATGTCGCATCCTCGAATGCTGTAACCTTCTGATGACCACCTGCGGTACGCCAGCGATGCCACGCCACAAGCAAGTTATTCAAGGCAGAAATATGTAAATGTTGCTCTGTATCAACTAGCCCCGACGTTCAAACGCAACTTTGTGCAAAGAAGTCTACTAAATGTGCATATTCCACAAAAATTGTATTCTATTTTTAGGACTATTTTCGAGCTGAAATAGACACCTTCACGCGTAAATTATTGCCCATTTACTTCATTCAATAACCTGCAAGCCATATAATACTTCTCCTTGTGACACAGGTTTTACTGCACCACATTTTAGTGACCGTTTGATGGCAAATAAAGGTCATTTCTTTTGGTAATGTTATTGATCTAGCTGTACTACCAATACAGTTTGTATTATTGTTTTAATATTGTTATTCTTATAATATGAATTAGTTTGACGATTATAAACTTTCGATACTTTGTAAACCAATGTTTTATGATTCAAATAGCGTTGCATTCAAAACAACCAAAAAAGTTCTGGCCTTGACCTAAGACCAACAAGACTAAGTCAACTAAGTCATACAAGACGAGTACTGTGCTTGGATAAACACTAATATATTGTTAAGCTCTTAATAATAATCAGAATGATAGATATATTATGATTAAATTGCAAAAAATTCTGCATTATCAATTTAATTTTAAATGATTTTAAACATTTCGTACGTTTATGACTTCATATGTTTGAATATGGACATTCTCAGAAATTCTAAACCTTTGAAACTGAAGGAAAAAAATCTTGTTTTTTATTTACGGTCTAATAAAACTAACTCGTAGCTTTTGTAATATAACTCGTATAAGCCATGCCGTTTTTTTAATTGTGCATGATGAAATGTGACCTAATTGAAATTGCTAGTGTGTCGTATTGTTTGAAGCATACTCTACGAAATTCTAGGTATTTTGTCTCATGCACTGGTGGGGTTAATTACCTATGCTGCAATAGCACGTTCATGCCGTTTAGTAACGACGACTTGATACTCCTACATACCTTGCTTCCTTAGCGTGTTGTATAAAAAGGGATTATAATTGAGAATGCTATTACATATTTCTATTGTTTCATTTTATTTTTATTAAAGTTGTAATTAATTAGAAATTTGGTTGAGCTAAGTTGCATATTAAATTAGTCTTAATTGAATAAATGCCTTGCTGTCAACATAATGACCCATATAAATGCAAACACGTCGGTTTTGTTACTCAGGACTATTAGCAGTAAGTTAGGTACTTTCGAGAATTACGGATTAATACGCAAGCAAACCAACAGAAATTTTGTTTGTTTTATTCGGAAAGGTTCATTCGTATTTTGTGAAAATAGACTGCGAAAAAATACACACCATTTGCATTATACATATTCGTTGACTTTTTTGAATACGAGTTTTTGTTTGCGTGACCTTTTGAAGGTTTCAGGTCTCGGGTTGAAAAATCTGACACTGCATGCATTGTCGAAAACGAAATATGGCCGTTCTTTTCTAAATACACGTATAGTTAATGAGAAAATGTTTCTTCAAAACTCTCAGAGCATAATCTCTATGATTATGTTCTGTTGTTTTATTTCCACAGGAAGAGAAAGAACTTAAGAACAAAACAGCCTTCATTGTTTTGTCTTCATAGAAATGTATTATTTGTACTTACCTGCAAAGTGTTTCAGTTAGGCATTGTCTGAAATCCAATTTATTGGCCTAATACAAAAAAATACTGTACTCAGACTAGACAATCCTTAAAATCATCTTGAGAGGAAATGGTGGAAATTATTTAATTTTTTAGCTTTACAATACCCAGTTGAAGCAAGTTCACTGTGGGATGGAGTATATATTTTAATATTTCACTCATGTCTTTTTCAGACACTTAAGTATCAGAGTAACATAGTCATTTTAGTTTTGTTTTTAGAACATTGGAGTACAACACAAAGGCATTCCGAAGATTATTTTCCTTTCAACCTATCTCTAAGAGGGCTTTCTTTTTGCTTGAAGCTATTCGTGGAGAATTATTTTAATTTATCGTGTTTGTGCTAATTTTGCTCCGGGGCTCGCGTGGGAAGTATTGTACACGAGATGTGACTTGCTTAGGTCAAGGTCGTAGATCCCCCGTAATCCTCTTCATTCTTACTTTTGTATAAAAAACGAAAAAGAAGACTACTTTCGTGAGTCAACTGACCATATTTCCAAGTTTGGATTAAAAGCGGTAACACAAAACGCTAATAATGTTGGCGCAGTAGGATGCAAATAATTTGCCTCAACACAATACGTATGTTATAAATACTTAAAATAATAAACTGACCTATTTGTCTCCAAATAACGTAAGTTAGTGAATATTGTGAATCAATCATCTACTGGAATAATTCGTAGAATTTTTACTAAATCTAAAAAGAAAATGATCAACAGGAAATGAATATTAGTTCTGTCATTAGTTCAATAAAATGATTAAAATATAATCCCGGAATATTAATGACAGTGGTAAATTATTTTAATTTATTTTATTCAAAATATTAAAGATTCTTCTTAATTGCGAAACAATATTTGCTACAATAACTCTTTTCCTTTTTGCCCATATTGTTTACTTCAATGGCTGCGGTCTCACCATTCTAGGTTATCTAGCTTTGCTAGAAATCTAGAAACCGTTAGGCTAGAATGTAAAGTCACAGGCATCAGAGACATACATATGGATAATTCTACTAACACACACACAACATCCACTCTCGAGGCTGCAGGATTAAAACCCGCGACCCTTCCAGTCGCGGCAGCCATGACTCTTCAGCCTTAGAAATCTCCGTTATCTAGGCCGTCGTTTGGCATTAAATGTTTATACAAACTCGTGAGCCCTCGGTGTGGCGGAGCTGTGTGCTTCTGGCGGCAGCACATCTATTTTATCTGGTATCATCTAACACGAAGGGATTTGTAATTTCCTAAAAGACATTGAATAGGAAACAAATCGGAGATTGGAAGTGATGATTAAGATATTTTATCGGGTTGTTTACATTACCATTTACATTTAGCAATTCTATTGTTAGAAAACTCTTTCCCTTATGATTTTTAATTTTTTTCCGTATTCTTTTCTTACCATTTTTTTCCATATTACTCTTTTCTTACTTCTTTTTACCTTTGATGCCTAGATTCCGGCTGAGTTTAGCTCTGAACCGATGATTCTGTAATTACTCTGAACTGGAAGTCCTAGGTATCGAGGCCCGGCCGTGGCGAATTTTCGACATTTGCTACATAGCTAGATTGAATTCAGCCGCTGTCTGGAGGAGAATTCTAGTAACGGGTACTTTACGGTGTTTTCTCCGATCAAAATCAAACGAATGTCGGAGTAGTACCCTAATAAACGGATTTCGGACTGCGCACGATCTTTCCTTCCTCTTACGTGTTCTATCCTCTCTCATTTCACACACACTCACACACACATACACACACACACATACACACACACACATACACACATACACATACACACACACACACTTACATGCACTGCACTACCACAAATGTCGAGACACCAGTCGGGAGCTCAGTGCTTGACCTGGATTCCGCTGTGGGGAGTATTTCTGATGGGGATGAAATCTCGGAAGTCGACATGGGTCGGCGCTGGATCTCTCCACTCAGCGGATAAGAACACCACCATATACCAAAATACTGCATTCACTACACTAACGGCATTATTGGCTAGAGGACTTCTGAGGTCCGGCTAAGGACTTTTACTCCATTTTAAGCCCCGCTGGATCATATTTGTCTCCCTGTCTACCACACCGAAGTAGCTTATGAATCAAGCTCGTGAGATGAGGTAGCTTGTGAGTTGAGAATATCGGTCTTGAAACAGACTATACTCTTAAGTGCAGCTCGTGATCGTATCGCGTTGTCTTCCATTACAGAAGGGGAGCAAACAAAGTGCGTAAGGAAGCAAGGCGTTAATGGCACTGACGCTGCGGATCATAAAACAGTATGTCGCGCACCTGTCGTGTTCTAATACGATCTAAAGGGGTTACTAATGGTTCCGGGAGAAATGGACCGTTTATTTAGGTGACCGCTTAATTAAATTATGGGAAACACCCGTAAGGCATAATTGTGCTAAGTGCTGTAAAATAACACATATTTTTGGTCAAATTATTTGAAATATCTTTAAATATGAATTACAACAAAACAATAAACTACCCTTGAATTATAAGATACAGAAAAATATGTTCTTGCTTATGCCTTTTATTAATTTTAAAAATAATGCATTGTAGTTGTTGGTCTAGAAGAGATTAAATTACTTTTTAGCTGCATTAGTTTTGAAACTTCATAATAGTGAGCCTTTGTTTTATAATTTTATTAATTTGTGTTTCTACACTGTTGATCACACAATTTTACAATTATCTGAACATACTGACTTCTTTGGTATACATGATCGATACAAAAAATGAAAAGCGGACGGCGGAGTTCGGAAGCGCAGGGGAAAAGGCAGAAGGGCGTGTTTCTTGGCAACACGAGTCGCTCTGCCGCTTGACCGGGTCCACAATGAATCCGTGCCGCTCCGCTTTCCATCTTCCCGGGAGGCGCCGTGGGCGATCTGATCAGCCCCGCGCGTCCGGTAAGCCTCCGATCGATTCACTGCGGGCGAGGATTCCCGACGCAGCCTCCGGCGATAGCTCCGGGAGACGCGACGATATTGCTCGACTCGAGGAGAAAGCCGTGTTTAAAAATGACGCCATTGATGGTAGTGCCTGCGCCAGACGTTTAAAGACCCGACTCTTCTAGCTCAAGGCCTTAAGCTACCTCCAAACTGTGTGCTATGATACCCATCTAATGATACCTCCGACCGGGAGCGGTAGCTCAGTGCATCAAATGATATCACTGCAGCGCCTCTGACCGGGAGGTCCTACGTTCGAGTCCTGATGGCGGCAGGATTTTCGACACTAGCTTTTCAGTTAGGTCGATTTCAGTCACTGTCTGGAGGAGAAGCCTAACGGCCGGCTGCTCTGATCGGTAGTTTTCCGTGGTTTCTCCGATCAACACCAGGCGAAAGCCGGAGCAGTACCCTAACTAACGGGCCACGGACCGCGCGCGATTTTTCCTTCCTCTTCCTTTTCCTATCCTGTCCCCTCACACACAAACACACTAACATTCACTACACTATCATATATTCCGGGAGACCGGTCGGGAGCTTAGTGTTTGTCCCGGCTGGGGCGGTGCCCTGCTGGTGGGAGAGTCCTGTGTAGGGGGAAACCCCACTAGCCGACGGTAGGTCAGCGCCGGATCTCGCCATCTAGCGGGGGAAGGTCACCGCCATCTCCCGAGAAAAACATGCACTACACTAACGGGACTAATGACCAAAGCAGTTGACGCGCCCGGAGACACGAAAAAAAATCAATCAATCAATCATGATACCTCCGCAAATAATCCCATTAAATATTTAGTATTGGACATGGACACCAAAATTAACTGGAAACAACAGAGACCTGGAGACAACTAAAGACAGTAGAGATCAAAATAATGCAAAATAAAAAAACGCATCAACTAAAACATTAATAAATAGGAATGAATATCTCTCAACCAAACACAGAAATAATACTACACGAAACAATAATCAGACCGACACTTCTCTATGCCTGCCCAGTATGGATCAATGCTACAAAAACCAACATCAACAAAATCTAAATGGTACAGAATCCATTCCTTCGCACCAACGCCATTGCACCCTCATTCATTTCCAACCACCAATTACATAAGTAATTCAACATCGATTCCATTATTTACCATATTGCCTAATCATCCCACACCTTCTTTTCCAACATTCAACATATCCAAAATTTATCTTCGTTCAACCTATGTCAAAATCTCATTCACTCTATTCGCATAAAAGAATATCCCTTTCATATATTTTGTAAAGTTTTTTCAGTCCTAGAATAGAATCTATGTGATGCAATAATAGTTTCCTCAATTTTTGTATTAGTTATAAGTTAGGTTGAGATGTATTTATTAAGCCATCACTACACATGTGTAGTTCATAGAACTGATCTATGTACAAAAAATAAATAAAAGCATAAAAAAACTGTATGCTACGCGCCACCAAGTCGTTAGCTTAGCTGTGAGTATATGCGTTTCGTGGCGTCCTGCTGCTGCTGTTGCTGAAACCTGTTATTGACTGTTTTGAAAAATGTGAGTAAAGTAACGAATGAAGTGGGGTATAATGTTGAACATTGATCAAATAGATTGTCATGGTGTCTTTGAGGGACACCGGTAGCTGGTCGGCGAAGTCAGACTAACGACCCAATAACGCCAAATACATACACTATATTACTTTGTTTTGAATCGTTCAGCCGTAAGGCTCTTCTGGTACCGAGCAACTTTGTACAACAAAATGTGAAGGGGTAACTTCATGTCAGCTCTCTGATACTGATTTCATTAGGTTATGCCTTCAACCAAAGATTTTGTGAGAATTTCATTAGAGAGCGATGACGTTCGTTCAGAGCTAAATGTTACGTTATCGATACGGAGTGGAGAGGAAGGTACTATTTTAAAACAGAAAATGTACAGATTGTCATTCACAAATTGTTACATGAAATTACAAAGAGAAAGATCCAAATTTGATTTATTGACAATCACCTGTGATACAATTTAATCAAGTACATAAATGACGTTTCAGAGGACAATTGCCTCCATCTCCAGACATTGAAATAGCAAGATAAAACAAATTAGAATCGTCATCAGTACAATAGTTAGGTTAAAGACAAAAATACATAAATACACACACATTAAAAATTACATAGTCAGCTTGAACCGAATACAATTTACAACCTCCATTACAACGACAACGATCTTTGTAATTTCATGTAACAAAGGTATGTATTGCTGAGCGAAAAAATATGCGAATTTTTGGCAGAAAAACTCTTGTTACAGGACCCTGGTAACAAAAAAGGGGAAAATTCAGTTGCTAAATTTAGGGGGGAAATCCTCAAACACATGGTGTAGCCAGAATGCATGTTTTATGGATTCTTGATATCGAAAAATCGAATGACGGAAAACCGTCTGTCTGTCCGACTGTCAACTACTCTAGCGCCTAAACCATTCAGCCCATTTTCTCCAAAACTGATATTCCCCAATCGATCGGACTGAGGTCGCGGTCCCTTGAATTTGAAACAACTTTATTAATTTTGGGAGTACTTTACATGACGCCCCTGACCATATTCAAAATTTTAAAAAAATATCTCCATGTTTTTTATTAAATTGTGTTGTTGGGAAGTGTGAAAAACGTTTAATAGAATTTTGAAAAAGTCAAAATTTTTCGGTGTCTTTCTACAACTACAATTACGAAGATAGAGATTTTTTCCGTTAATGAAATATATTCCTTATAGATAGATTTTGAAATGAGGTCATTGACAATTTTCCGAAAATTTGAACACTATTCGCGTAGTTTTGTGAAATCGTGAAAATACGGGCCAGAAAATACGTGCTGTTTAGCATCACTAGTTTGCTTTCTGATGCGTCGAGAAAGCTGAGGTTGTATTCTACATTTTCCTCCTATAGTTTGTTAATTTTTCGCTTTTACTCATTGCAAAACTGATTCTACTAATGGATTTTTGACGTATGGTGAATCTATTTGATCATGCATAATGCCTTCGCGTACAAACCTTTCCCAGATGAGTTTGAACAACGAATTCGTTGCCAGGCACTGCTCATGCAAAAACCTTTTTTGCACTGTTCACCTAAAATCCAATACAATTGTGTAATTACACGACGTGCGCACATGAACAATTATTACATTTCTTAAAAAACTCAACTTTAACAACAACTTCTTAAACGAAACCTAAAAACGACCCAATATGGATTGTTAGCAAAAATCAAACAACACATGTATTGCAGCACACCGTTGGCGCTGGCCGAAAATTGTGATATTACTGCTCCGTATTGTATGTCAGTGGCACATCTGCTTTACGAATTGTATAGTACTCTTTAGAAAAAGGATGACAGATTAATGCTTAAAAAATTTCTGTGCTCTAGGTCTTTTATATTAGATTAAAAACTCTGAACTCACATTGTTTTTGTTGTGAGTCTAATTAATTTAACAGCTGTAAAATTACGTATCCATTACTTTTAGAAGAGAAAGCACATGCTAGATGCTAGCTAGATGTTTGAAAAGTGAAATAAGTTAAATACTAAAATCCAACTTCGAGTCTTTGAAAATCGAATTTACAACCAAACAAAAACAATATCCTATCACAAAGGCCAGATAGTACACAGGTAGAGCATTGATGGATCCTTTCTGTCGGCTATGAAACTGCTTATCTTATGAATTCCAACGTATTACCGAGAACCTGTATTATAATTCTCATGCATAGCTAGATTTTGATGCATACGGAAAGTTGTAGAATTCACCCACATGACGTTTCATCAACGCAGTTCTCTTCTTTGAAAAAACAATGTTGCCATCCATACAAGTAACAAATTATGAACAACAAACAATCCATCTCCCATACTGCTCTCCTGAATTTGGACTAGAGAGGACCTGAGTAGTATAACTCTCCTTTTAGAAGAGTTCAAGTCAGTCCAACAGAGTGATATTTCACACCACACAAATTTATCCGTCTTTGCGAGGGCCCGTAGCCCACCTCCATGGCAAGCCCACTGCGCCACCACCACTATATCTTCCATCTCCACAACTGCCTTAGTCTGCGCATCCGCCTAGCTTCCTTCCGCTTCCACGCTCACCTAAATCCCCTCTTCGATCTCGCCTGAAGCCTAAACTCCACCACCACCAGCTTCGCCTCCATCCCTTCCTCCGTCTCCATCCTCGTCGCCATTTTCCACCGTTATCCCCGGCATCAACTCCACTGTCATCCCCGTCGTCATCCCCGTCGTCATCCCCAACGTCATCCCTGGCATCATTGCCATTGTCAGCTCCGTCGACATCTCCGTCGACGTCTCCGTCGACGTCTCCGTCGACGTCTCCGTCGACGTCTCCGTCGACGTCTCCGTCGACGTCTCCGTCGACGTCTCCGTCGACATCTCCGTCGACGTCTCCGTCGACGTCTCCGTCGACGTCTCCGTCGACGTCTCCGTCGACGTCTCCGTCGACGTCTCCGTCGACGTCTCCGTCGACGTCTCCGTCGACTTCTCCGTCGACTTCTCCGTCGACATCTCCGTCGACATCTCCGTCGACATCTCCGTCGACATCTCCGTCGACATCTCCGTCGGCATTCCCCCGTCGGCATCCCCGTCGGCATCCCCGTCGGCATCCCCGTCGGCATCCCCGTCGGCATCCCCGTCGGCATCCCCGTCGGCATCCCCGTCGGCATTCCCGTCGGCATCCCCGTCGGCATCCCCGTCGGCATCCACGTCGGCATCCACGTCGGCATCCACGTCGGCATCCACGTCGGCATCCACGTCGGCATACCCGTCGGCATACCCGTCGGCATACCCGTCGGCATACCCGTCGGCATATCCGTCGGCATACCCGTCGGCATACCCGTCGGCATACCCGTCGGCATACCCGTCATCCTCATCGTCATCCCCGGCGTCATCCCCGGCATTATTTCCATTACCATCCTCGTCGCATCCTCGTCATCGCCGTCGTCATTCCCGTCTTCATTCCCGATTCCATCCTCAACTCCATCCCCGCTGCTTTCCCGCCTCTAACTCAGCTCCAGCCCCGCCTGCTTCCCCGCCTCTACCATCGTCTCTCTAAGCGTCTTTATCCCCGTTTCGATCCCTGCCCACAACCCGTCTCTAATACCCGCCTTCACTCACACCTCTACCCCGCATTCACTTCCGCTTCCACCCCAGCACAACCCTTCCTCATACTCGCGAGCAAGATTCTATTAGCAAAGCTGTATCAACAACGGCTGCGACGGAGCTGTGGCTGCGGATGGTGCCGACTGTTTGCTCTGAGTACACTGATCTACGGAGGGCAAAGGGCACCTCAAGCGGCGCCGCCTTATAACTCAATGGCGAAATAATGTATTATGTAAACTTGGGCTTTCTCTTCGGGACGACAGCTCTGCCCACTTGGACGCACCGCTCGCGCCATTGCGTTTGCGGCGGGCATAAATAAAAGATTAATTAGTCCATCGCATCATTAATCAGCGGAAGGAACATGCATTAACGGTTCAGCCTTTTTTGTTGATATTGTTTTAAACTATTTCTGGGCGCGCGCCAAGACGTCATTTCTCTTCACCGGCGTGGCGCGGAGGGGCTTAACAGCGATTCGCGCTGAGCGCCTTCCAGATTTCGCCTCTTTCGAAAGGGCGGAGCTGCTAAGTCGCGTCATTGACGGAGGCCTCAAAGGGGGCGATGCTTCCCGAAATGTTCTTTTCTTCTCGGAACGGTTCGAGTCTAACGGCTGAATTTTCCCTGGCATTTCAAGTTTATTCTACAATGCTTATACAAATAATAAAAGAGAAAATCTACATAGGATAATAAATTTTTCGATTTTTTTCGTACGGGATACAAACTCTAGAAAATAACTCATTCCAAATTAAAGATCGTCCAAAATTATTGAAATTCTTGTATAAAATAGTGTTGAACTGTCAATTTATGTGTTAAATTAGAAATTTTAATTTTTGTAATCTCAGTACCTTGGAATAACAGAATTGATTGTTATTTAAGAAATATATACAAAGAAATCAAGCACTCTGAAGTACGTTTAAAAACGACTTCAGGTATAGTTGACTTTTGTCCCTGAAATACTTGTTCTTATTTTCCCTTCGTAACTTTATACATCTTAACGTGGAAAATAAATGAAATTGTATTTCGTTCATCAAGCTCTTTTGGTTGTTTGAAAAGTTACTAGATTGTTTTAAGAGTGATTTGAAATGAATGATATTATATCTCATAGGATGGGAAATGCGGCTCAATTCCTCAGCCATTAAGTGAGGGTGATGGCGCGTGTTTCTTTTCTGCTCCGAGTATTCTGATGGCCGAATTGCCTTGACGCGTAAAGTTAACTCACCCATTTTCTTTAACGCATGAAAATAAAATATTTAGGGTGAATCCTGCATTTTATGAAATTCTAATGGGAATTAAACTAGGATTTATCATTTCTTGTGCGATACATACTGTGGTGGTACTTCACCACGTAAATTATAATAATAATGAAATGATGTTTGGGAACCTGAAACCACTGGGGTATTAGTTGGAAGAAGTCAGTGATGAGACCAATTGTGAAGAAAATGTTACTCAAATTTTCCATATAACTGGGGATTTATTAAATCCTCAAACCAAAAAAAATATGAAAAGTATAACACACACTGAGTTAATGATGAATCAAATCACACTTCAAACAAAAAAATATTCTTCTACTATTTGGTAATTAATGTTTTTATTACTTCTGCTAATGAATGAGATCCCATATGCAAACTACGAGTAATATCTTAAAATTTGATTCCTCAGCATTCAATTAACGGGCTCTCTAATTAAACCTTGCTAACACTAACACAAAATTCACAATTAAATCCCCTTTCATCTATACTAAATTTACATTAATTCCTAACCAAAACAAGTTCTTATTCTAATTTTACAAGTGTCTTACTTTTGAATAATACACAGTCCTTAAAAATCAACTGCCAATTTTCTTTCGGTTAGCAAATCTCGGTAGCAAAAATTAAGGTCTATTCAATTACATTAAATGTTTGAGTTCATAACTTTGCAGTATTGTTTTTACAAAAGTTTCTGAGACTAACATTCTCCTATCGTTTTCACTGGACGCACAGAAACAAATTCAGGAATACTTAACGTTCTGCTGACGTCGGCTGTCGCCCCTCCTACGAGGGAAGTTCGAAGCGCTCTTAGTGACACTGTCGCCCCTTCCGGGGGCGCCGCTGGCTGCAAACGGACAAGGTCAGCGGCCGTTCATCATATACAGCATGGATTAGGCTTTTAAGCCTGTTCCGTCTTCAGGAGTTTCATTTGATCATTCCATCGCAGTCGTGGACGTCCTACATTTCTTCTGCTTTGCGGTCTGTATCCAAACCTTTGAAGAGGGATGCGCGAACTGTCCATTCTCTGAAGATGGTCGTACCATTGGGATCTATATGAATCTAATATTTGGCCTATATTGCGAACTTGAAGTTCTGACCTAATGTCTTCATTTTTCTTGTGGTCCCTCAAAGAGTATCACGCTAGAGGTGTCAGCAACCTCATTCCTGCTGCTTCAATCTTTTTCTCTGTTGAGTTTTTATTGTCCATGCCTCTGAACCATACAAAAGGGATGGAATCGCCATAGTTCTATAGAATTTAAGAACAGTGTCTTTTCTTCCTTTCTTTAGAAGATTTTGTTTCATTGTACCAAGGCGGTCGTTCTATGCCTCCAAAGGTTCTCTGCCACAGCCCTCTTCACATGTAGCTTCGAATCGTCTTTCCTCTGTCCCAGCCGGCCGTCCTCTTCGTCGGTACAACAGATCTTCCTTCAATTTACACTCGTTCAATACGCTTTTCCTCGCGAATTGGGCGTTCGTGATGTTGACTAGTCACAGTTCGTGCGCTTGATGAAACAATAGTTTGGAGTGGCCCCTCTCGTTTTCTTAATACGTTTCTGATGCAAACACAGGAACAAACTCCACCTAATAGATCTGCGAGCGCTATATTAAAATGTTCTGCACGCAATACTTTACTAGAGGTCCTTCGTAATTTGAAGAAACTAGAAAACGTTTACTGAATTCACCTCACAATGCAAATTAAAGTACTTTTACTAACATATCATGTTCTCGCAACCTACTCATTAACGGATTTCAAACTAATTCACGTAATTATAGCGCTACATATAAGAAACACTCGTCGAAAAGCTTTCTATGTTTTACCAACGTGTAAGTGCTGTGCCTGCTCTCCAGTCTAACGCACGTCCGCTCTTAACCGCTGCAGATTTCAAAAGAAGGTTGAGCACCTCGACCACTTGTCAAGTCGGCCCACTTCCCCTACTCACCCCTTTGTGACGTAGGAAGGTCTCCCCGAACTAGCCGGTCGGCCGACACAGACACTCTTGAACGCGCCCTAACTTTCGAGCAAATTCAAATCATGTGTGGTCGCGGTCCCCCTCAGGATCCACACTCATCAGTTGCGTTGCAATATATACATATTAATAGAATGATTAAAAACTTATGTTATTTTATTAAAATATTTACTAATATACTTAAAGTAACCTTCAATCACAGAAGGGTATAAAGGAAAACTAAATTTAGATGATGATCCAAAACAAGAATTCTTCACGCAAAAACTGATGTATCTACAAACTGTACATGACATCATTTGATAATAGAATTTTGAATAATATATGTCATTCAGAATTAAAATCTATATTTTAAATATTCTAGTAATAAAATAGCGTCAAAAAATTGTTACTTCCGCAATTTCTAAAAATTCATTAAATTCATCAAAAATCGGACCTGCGGTAAACTTTCCTCTATTCGATTAAAGAAATTTGATCCAAGATTTTGGAGCCGTTTTTCAGAAATATTTGAAACTGCTTTTGAAATGTCATGTGTAGTACATCCAAAAAATAAACTATACGTTTTAAATTCAAGGAACCCCGAAATCGGCAAAATTGACGGGGTAATATCAATTTTGGTGAAAAGTCTGCTTTGGGTTTAGATGCTAGCGTTATTCAGAGACCGACAGAGGAAGGGACTGCCAAACGTATAGACAGACGGTCGGACCGACGGACGGACAGGAGGATGGATGGACGGACAGACAGATGTTTCGCTGTTAAACAAATTTTCGATATCGGGGACTCACGCAACACGAAACCGAACAACAAAACGTTCCAGAAAGTAAGTAGGACGTATAATATGAATTTTTCTGCTTTCAAAACGCCATTTTTCAGCGCAGCATGACATAATTTTCTCTATTCTTAATAATGTATTCAAACAAGTAAAGAAATACTCATCTATGCGTAGTTCGGAGAAGTTATGTTTGTTTTTCATGGCCAGAGCTCCATTTTGCATCATAAAACAACTTTCTCTCAGATAGTTTTTTCTTAACAGAAACTCTACATATTGTGATTATTGGGACACTAAGAAGGGAAGTTGTTCTAAATATATCAAATGATTCAGAGTGAAAATAGATTTTTAACAAAATGATCCGTAGTCGTCAGTCTGAATTCTGTGCAAATGAATGCTTTAGATGTTTTTTAACCTTCAGAACTTCGTTTTCCGCCCAGCAGCTACAAGCTCTGACGATGATCGCTACGCGATCGAAAAGATCTTAAGCGAAATAGAAGCTTGATACCAGACAACCTCTGTTTATTTAATTTCTTCTAAGTCTATTCTTTATAAAATATTTAAAAAAGTTAGAGTACATTTTTCTTCTTGGCTATATTATAAACGTTATAAAAGAATTATTGTACTCTTATTTTTCACCAAGCGAAAGGCATAAAAAAACACAGACTTTTTAGGAAACACCAACAGTAAATTGGAATGCGAGTGAGTTGCTGATATCTGACATGATCAAGCTCTGGCTACAGGGAAAAACGTAGAAATTTTCCATTCAGACTTTCTGTATTTGGAATGTAAACTAAAAGAATATACAAGCGTTTGTGTACGCGATGTTCAGGATTTAGTACTCTCCGACTTTTCCGTATTGACTGAGATCAAGTTTGTATATTCAAGTGAAATTTTTTTTGATTATTATTTTTACATAATGTCACGTAAGGTACTCGGAAAACATTAGCTCAGAAAGTAGGGAATTGGTTTTGCAGATGCAGAATAATTTCATAGACAGTTAGATAATCCCTATAAAATTGTGATGAAGATGAGGCAGTCAATTTGAGCAGTGACCTGTGGAGCAATGTTTTGACCCATCATACTCCCCTCTTCCTTTGATAACTCAGTAAGCGATTAGTTTATTCTCTGTCAGGACCGCTAGAAAATTTAGACATCCTAGACACCTTTATAAATCTCCTGAAATAGAAGTCTAAAGGAACCGTGAAAGCTAATTAAAAACATAGCACACTCATGTTTTAATTTAAATTTAATTAAAATAGGTGATTAAGGTGTGTGCATAATTAAAGTAACAATTAAACCACCTTATACCTCATTCTTGAATGTCCTACTAAAGATAATACAAAACAATTTCTGAAAATGAAAGGAACCCTAAAATCACTGCTCAGTTCCACAGATGGGTGTCCGAAGTAATAAAACTCTTGGAAATTTCAAAACTAATCAGTCTTAAACAGTTATGAATATTTTAATTCCTTAATTAGATTAAACATTACATATGAAATTGTATTACGATTGACATAACAGTAGTGGAAGGGGATCCCTGACGTCAAAGCGAATTGGAGGTTTCTACGAATAGGCGCGTATGCGAGACTGTGTAGCAGTCTTTGCTTAAGTTCTACGAACAGACTTAACAATAGAATTAAAAGATTACCGAAATGGATACATAATTTAGAGTAATACATGATTCAAGGAATCGTAACAAGACGCCCTTATTAGAGATGATAGTTGTAAGACATAAGAAAATACAAGATGCCCTTTCAAGATACGAGTAAAAGTGGTCGCTAATGACCTAGATGTTGATGCGACCTTAAATAACCTACTAAAAAAAAGATACGAGTAAAAGTGTTGCTACTGGAAATTCATTAAAATAATACATGGAAACAAAATGTATTGGTTATGTGCAGTTGCGGAGGTTGCTCCCACAATTTTGTTCTAGAAAAAGTGCTTTAAATTTCAGAGTGCCCAAGAATACTTCTTTCATGAAATATGTAACGTGATTGACCTTATCAGCTGCAATACTGTATATGATTGCTAAAAAGTTAAATATTTATTTGTTCACAAAAATTCGCCCAAACAAATACCTCGTTAGAAGTTTAAAGAACCTCTCTTGTATTCTCATGAATGCTGCACATTGTTGCTCTGGATGTATGACGTCCTAGTTCACTTCCCTACCACACGCGGCAGCACTGTGGAAGACAGGTCGGAGCTCCCGCAGATAGGCATCGTTATGAGCGTCCGCGGTGACCGGCACATAAATCAGAACGGCCGCCACAGATAGCGCCAGCGTCAGCCCCAGCCCCGCCCCCGCCCCCGCCCCCGCCGCCGCCGCCGCCGCCGTCATTTCGCCTCGCGCGCTGGCCCCGAGGCCCGTTCCGGTGACAATTGGCAACTGACGATCGCGCCTCAAAGCGCAAAAAACACTTGCTCGTTAAATGTAGCTGAATCGCGTAGAAATATTTAAAGAAGAGCGTGCGTCAGCGCCATGTACTTGAAACTGAAAATATAAAAATAGGAAATTTGCAGGGTATAATCATATTTTTAGAAGGGTAAATAATTGTTTGCTTCATTCCTTTCACGACATTGCCTTTAGCATTCAGTTAAAGTTTACACCATTACTCATAATCTGCGTTAGAAAAAAATAATCAGCGATGTTGGCGTTTCTAACGGTCGTGGCCGACGATTGAACTAATACATAAACGATTATTATCTATTGTTGTTTGGATAGTCAAAGCCTATAAAAGTAAATGAAAGAGTGCCTTTCACGATGGATCAACCCAAATCCTCAACATTCTTTAACATGGGCATTGGACCATAAGAAGGTATTAACTATTACACGTTTCTGGTTATTTATTTTTCATATCAACAAGTACATCTAACCTCACAATTCTACAGACACTGAAGAGGACCTCACAATATAGGTCGAAACGTCTGTAAACTATATATTAATTTAATTGACTGGAATCATCGTTTCATTGTAATATGTGGTTTATCCAGTGCTCCTTGATTTATTTCGTTATTACCAAGTTTGTCAGATCTTATAACCAGTAGCGAGGTGCAGTTTTAATTATTGTGTAGGCTATGCCCCTCAGATAAATTTCCTTCTCGTTTTTCGTCTTTTACATGTTTCACCTAAAAAGTGAACGTTGCAAATTTTGTATTGTTCCAGTGACTCGACTTGCTTGCTGAGTGATGTTCAATCACCAATGATGTGTGGACTTATTCTACCGAGAGGAAAGGAGTTTCGCTTCAAAAACATTTTACTGTTCATGGTCAAAATTTTATTGACAGCGGTACACTCGCCACATCTATCAACAACCCGGCAACTTCCTTTTTGTCGTCTCACTTATAGCGTTTTCCATTCGCCGCACTGGTGCGCACCCAGTGCGCACTCAGGGCAGCTTTCGTGTTCCATCCGACCGCTAGAGCATACCAGAGCAAAGAAGCGCATGTTCCATTCGCACAATCGCACGGAACCAGGGCGCATCCAGGGCGCCCTAAACTGCACTGATGATCGCGTCAGTGCAGTCCAGTGCACCGGGCCATTGTGAGGTTAAGTACGGAAGTTATCTATGCTGATTTGGAATCGTGGTAAAATTGTGAAGGCAATTGAGGATCTACTGTCACGCAGGGATACTTCGAATGATGGAGTCTATTATGGTTTGCAAGAAATGTCTTAAAATAATTTTTGTGACTGGCGAAGTTCGGAAAATCAGTTTATGTTTTCCTAAACTTTAACCTTGAATAACTTCATGTCAACAAATCCAGTGCTATTTATAAACCAAAGTGTAGGTATGTCTCAATTTCGAAACGTTAATATAGTGAAAATAAAAATAGTGACCCTTACAAAATCATTCAAATATATGTGTCAAGAAATGTTACTCGCACGCCCATACATATACCAGCAGAAATGCTCATGTTAATATTTTTATGGTTTTCAATAACCAAACAATTCTGCAGAAGCCTTTCGATTCAAAATCTAGTGTACTATATCGATCACTGGCAAATCACAAAAAATGAAATTTCGACACATGCATTTGAAGTTTTCCTAGTTTTAAAAATAAACAAATCACACGTTAATAATTTATGAATTAAGAACTACCAAAAGACTTAATAAAAATTATAACAATGATCAGAATTCAAAATTATTATTTTTCGAGTTCCATCAGTGTGACAGACCAAGAACAATCTCATTGCGTACAGCACATGCACTGACTCTGTTCCGGAATCCGTTTCATTTAGTAGCTGCCCTTCACGCGTGTGGGGCAGCACCGTTGCGGAGCGATGACGTTTTTGCCCTGCACTAGGGTGGGTTTCGGTGCAACGAATGAAGAACGCTGTAAGTGTCACCACGCGTTCGATATCGGTGAGTGTCGATGCTTTTCGAGACGTCCATCGTATAGCTCTCAATCTATCACGCACGCACGTTTCATGTCGCCAACTCACTGTAGGATGAATGGGCGATGCCTCGCCCTCAAAGTATTTTACTTCACCGTTCATATATACAGTGCGCCAGGAAAATCTCTCCGCAGTGGCATCTTGCTAGTGAGAGTGCTAGCAACAGAAAGTATGGTAAGTAGTGTAGCCCGAGATGCAGCTTGTAACAAAAGAAAACTTAATTTGCTAACTCACTACAATCTAAGGTGCTGGAAGATTTGTTCCCTTCACTTGTTGCTAAGAGATCTGGTTACTTCGAACAAAAATGCAATTTATAGTAGGAGGCCCCGACTTGGCTGCAAGCGGAGGGGAGTTCCTGGCGCACATTAGTAGTAGTAGTACACTTCACGACCCCAGCACTTTCTACGCGGGCGGCGGTTGCAAGTAACTCTTGTGCATTCATTCAATATTTTACCTTGATGCAAAATTCATACAGTTACATAAATATGCCTTCTACATCAGGAGCTCCTACGTTTAAGAATCCAGGCTGCTGAAATTTCGTCCCTGGCGAAATGGTGAGAAAGGTTTCGTGTTCACGAGCACATCAACTACTCTGGTCATTAATCCCGTAGGTGAAGTGCACGCTACAGCCTAGAGGTGGCGCTTTTCTGATCCCACTGGGATGTGAGATCAAGAGCCGACTTAAACGTCGTCTTTCGGGTATTTCACCTACAGCCATTTCCACTCCATCCGGGATAAGTTCAAAGCTCCCGACTGGTCTCTCGATAGGTGTTGTAGGGTAGTGCATTTAAATTAAAGTTTGTGTATTTGTGTAAGAAAAGAGGAGACAATAATGAAGCAGGAAAGGACGTGCGCGGTACATGGACTGCTCAAGTACGGCTTTCATTGACGATTGATTAATGGCGGGCGCTTCAACTACAGAGATTATTATTCCTGTGAGTGTAGTGCTTGTTTTTTTCATCAACCGATCAGTGCATCATCAGATGTCACTGCAGTGACATCAGTTAATGCACTGAGCCGTTTCCGGTACAGCTTTGTCTTTCGCATTGTATTCACCCGATAAAGCAAGGAATTATAGTGGGTAATACAATTATAAAAATATGGTTACGTTCAATATCCTTACTCAGAGTTTTCTTAAATTGGGAATAATTGCCGTAGTTAAATTTTATTTCTGCCCCCTTGACCAGAATTGGCTCAATTATTTTAAAAGTTTATTTCTATTTCTTCAGAATTACCTCCATACTAAAACTTGTCCTCCGCCGGTAATAGTTCTATTCTTAACAAGTCTGTCCTTCGTATAAAACCTCAGATTTCATCCGAAAAAATGGTTTATGTTGCAATGTTCTATCAACATTGAGGACATACCGATATCAATGAATGCAATGAGACGAAAAAACAAGCATAGTTTTTGATTAACCATTTTGAAACAGGTTTTTTCAGTTAGAGATAGTATAAAGATTTATTAAAATTAAATTCGAAAAACAATCTTGGAATTGTAATATAATGGGAGGAAAAGAAATAATCTTCCACATAACAACTATTTGTCAGTTACAGCAGCACACATGTTTCGAGATATTTTACCTTCTCTTCAGTACATCTACAGAACATTAAGGAAACACTTGAAACTTACAATGTCTAAAACACAAAATTGTAAAAACTATTAAAACAACAATCACTATTAAAATTTATACAAACAATATTATTTACCCAAGTGACATGGTCAACATGGATCGTGGTGTGCTCCTTGCAGGGTGCCATTTTGTGCATTGTTGTCTGGGGGAAGGGGGTGGGCGGCCTACTAGGATACTTAAGAAGGGGCTATATTTCAAATTAGTTTGGTAGTTGTGTCAGTAAATTTCAGGATTTTTTGTACAAGTTTTAAATTTTCTATGGCATTTAGTTTAGGGCCTTTTTGTTTACCAAATGCAATATTTTAAAAATATCTTGGAAACTCGTCTCATCCCTTTATTTTTTTCGAATGTAGTACAATAAATGCTGGCCAATCAACATCAGGAATTTTAATTTAGCAAGTATGATATTAAACTGCACTGCTCTCATGGCAAAACCCTTGGAGTGTTATAGAGCTGGGAAAAGGAAGTATAATATTCTAAAAATTCTGTCCTACAAGTGCACGTTGCAGAGTCTGCAAGAAGCTGGAAGGTACGTGTGTTTCTGCATAGCGAGAGGCAATAATTAGGTAGGAGCAGTGGCGGGCACCCCGGCGAGCGCACTTAGCATTGCAAAGAAGGTGGCTGTTCGCGACACCTTCAGAGCACGCGGTAGCTGCGGTATGCTCGGTCGCTGTCGTGTGGTGTAGGCGGAGACGGGGCCAAGGAGAAGGCAAATGCGGTAGCGGATTCCAAGGTAGAGGGAATGGCCAAGGTGAAGGAGTCGGGGCGGAGTCGGGGCGGAGTCGGGATAGAGTCGGGATAGAGTCGGGATAGAGTCGGGATAGAGTCGGGATAGAGTCGGGATAGAGTCGGGATAGAGTCGGGATAGAGTCGGGATAGAGTCGGGATAGAGTCGGGATAGAGTCGGGATAGAGTCGGGAGAGAGTCGGGATAGAGTCGGGATAGAGTCGGGATAGAGTCGGGATAGAGTCGGGATAGAGTCGGGATAGAGTCGGGATAGAGTCGGGATAGAGTCGGGATAGAGTCGGGATAGAGTCGGGATAGAGTCGGGATAGAGTCGGGATAGAGTCGGGATAGGGTCGGGATAGGGTCGGGATAGAGTCGGGATAGAGTCGGGATAGAGTCGGGATAGAGTCGGGATAGAGTCGGGATAGAGTCGGGGTAGAGTCGGGGTAGAGTCGGGGTAGAGTCAGGCAGAGTCAGCAGAGTCGGGGTGCAGAGCTGGTAGAGTCGGGGGTAGAGTCGGGGTAGAGTCGGGGTAGAGTCAGTAGAGCCGGCAGAGCCGGGGTGCAGAGTCGGGGTAGAGCCGGGGCAGACAGAGTCGTTGGGGGTAGAGTCGGGGTAGAGTCGGGGGTAGAGTCGGGGTGCAGAGCTTCCGGGGCAGAGCTCGGTAGAGCCGGGTAGAGTCGGGGTAGAGTCGGGGAGTCGGGGTAGAGCCGGGGTAGAGTCGGGGGTAGAGTCGGGGTAGAGTCGGGGTAGAGCCGGGGTAGAGTCGGGGTAGAGTCGGGTAGAAAGTCGGGGTAGAGTCGGGGGTAGAGTCGGGGTAGAGTCGGGAGTCGGGGTAGAGTCGGGGTAGAGTCGGGGTAGAGTCGGGGTAGAGTCGGGTAGAGTCGGGTAGAGTCGGGGTAGAGTCGGGGCAGAGTCGGTAGAGTCGGGGTAGTCGGGGCAGAGTCGGGGTAGAGTCGGGGTAGAGTCGGGGTAGAGTCGGGGCAGAGCCGGGTAGAGCGAGAGTCGGGGTAGAGTCGGGGTGAGAGTCGGTAGAGTCGGGTAGAGTCAGTAGAGGTCAGTAGAGTCGGGGTAGAGCCGGGGTAGAGTCGGGGCAGAGTCGGGGTAGAGTCGGGGTAGAGTCGGGGTAGAGTCGGGGTAGGAGTCGGGGTAGAGCCGGGGTGAGAGTCGGGGTAGAGTCGGGGTAGAGTCGGGGTAGAGTCGGGGTAGAGTCGGGGTAGAGTCGGGGTAGAGTCGGGGTAGAGTCGGGGTAGAGTCGGGGTAGAGTTGGGGTAGAGTTGGGGTAGAGTTGGGGTAGAGTTGGGGTAGAGTTGGGGTAGAGTTGGGGTAGAGTCGGGGATGAGACGAAGGTGTCGGGGAGGAGTCGGGGAGGAGTCGGGGCGGTGTCAGGGCGGAGTCGAGGTGAAGGTGGGAGGTGACATAATTATATCTGCGCCAGTGAGGAGATAATTCTATATTATTTGACTCATTAAATTAAAGGGATCATGATTTTGCTGATTGGAATGTCATAGCAACTAGTTTATGACGCCATTACCGAACACAAAAGCTGCAGTTTTCACAGGTCAGAACAACAGAGGGAAATGATTGTTGCAGCACAAACTTCTAAAGCCACTCGAATAAAATCGAACAAAAAGGAAAGGGAACACAATTAAAACAGCCTTGCGTAATATGCAAAGGTCTCTACGGAATAAGCTGTGTAAACAGAACCGCCAACTGCCTGTAAAAATCTCATGGGAGGTTATACAGTGGAGGTGCACAGTAAGCGGGACTGGAACATGTTGAGAGGGAGAGAAAGGTTTGCGAAAGGGAAAGAAACCTGTCAAGATGCAGGTTGGGACAAGCAGAAGTTTACATTACCTTGTACCTTTCTAGTTTATTTTATCACATAATTTGTCGCTTGGTGAGTGTGTGAATCCCTGAACAGTATTTGAGTAGCTCCCGAGTGTGCAGATGTTCGGATGTGCGGTTCCGTCACTTAAGGCGTGACCACTTCCCGTACACCAATCGGGACTTATGAAGTATAATTTGAAGCGTCTCGTTCTCCTGATGAGGAACTAATCATTTGTTTTCGGATACACCCAGAAGATTCAATGTAATTTCCAAAAACGTGATTTTGAGTCTGGGAATATTTGTACGAAAGTATGACATTAACAGCCACTACGATTAATTGGTAAGACCAATGCCGAATGCTACAAGAAAATATTTAAACAAAGTTAGGAATGAAAGATATGATGTATGAAAGAAATTTTCAGTACATGAAAATACTTTAAAAACACTTTTCAGCTTTGGTGACGCCACGTTCAACCAGGGAACAGAATATTTCTAACAATTGTAGAATAAAACATGTTAGGTCGTTTTTGTGATTGTGCGACGGACGGGAGAAATATACACCCGAATAATATATTAGTTTTCGTGAGCTAGGTACTGCTTATATTATACGGTATTAGATAAATACCGTATATCTTGTATTAGAAAAATATTTTATTTCATATAATTTCACATAATTTGCGGTAAAAATGAAGAGTAAACAAGAACAGGAGTCACATATAGCATTGTCACAAAATAGCAGGCCACATTCCACAATGCAAGAATCGTCCAATCAAATATTATTCACCCCTTTTCGACACTAATACTCGTAATACGAAACGTTTCACTTTCAACTAGCAATGATCACAAGGAAAGTGAACAGTCTTTATTAGTAACCGTGAATTATTGAGAAAACATTTATCTACGCCACTTTCGTAATTGTCGCAACCTACCCTCACAGTCACACCAATAGTAAAAGTTATTTAGTACCAAGACCGCTGCATTGATCACTATGAATGTAAACAACTGAACACATAGTATCGGCTTTTCAGGATCCCTATTCAGTATCGGCTTTTCAGGATCCCTATTACATTAGATTAAATCAGAATAGGACAAGGCAGCAGCAAGGAATAGGCCCTTAGTCAGACGTCCAGAATTATTCTACTAATATCAGAGTATTTGATCTCATTGAGATTTGGCAACAAGGTTGAAAAAAAAATGGTTACGGAAAGACAGATAGTGTGCGGTTCATTGTTCTTATTTATAATACAGTCACATCTTGAATCGTTAGGGGAAAAAAACGAAATCAACTCACCTAATACTTTTTGTAATTTTCATCATGGGTATTTTCTACTTCGATCTACATTTTGGTACCAAAGATCCAATAAATATATATGGGAATTTAAAGGAATAAATAATCACCTTGGCTATAAAGCCTAGGACTAGCAGTTCTTAAAATATCTAACACACGAACACATTTATTAAGAACTGTTTCATCTTCATAACATTTACTGTGGTGAGATGTTTCACATTAGCATGACAGTCACCATAAGATAACAGGGCCGGTGGATGGTGCAAACGCCAGCCATGCAACTGACAGGGGATGGGCCAGGCCGGATGGCGGGCACCACGCGGTTAGCGCGTTCTCAAGGGGGGAACACCACAACCCGGCGCCACGCCCCCTCGCCCCCTCGCCCCCTCTCACCCGGCCACAGGCCCGGCCCACCGCAGCCCAGCACTTTATGTAACCGCAGCCGCCCAGCGCTCGCCTTCCTACGTCGACCTTCCACTGCCGGCGGACCCCGCCTCTGCCCCCGCCTCTGCCCCCGCCTCTGCCCCCGCCTCTGCCCCCGCCTCTGCCCCCGCCTCTGCCCCCGCCTCTGCCCCCGCCTCTGCCCCCGCCTCTGCCCCCGCCTCTGCCCCCGCCTCTGCCCCCGCCTCTGCCCCGCCTCTGCCGCCGCCTCTGCCCCGCCTCTGCCCCGCCTCTGCCCCGCCTCTGCCCCGCCTCTGCCCCGCCTCTGCCCCGCCTCTGCTCCGCTAAATTTCATATCCACCCAAACTTGTCCCTGTCTCACCCTTCCTCGCTGGGACTTGGCTCCTACGCTTCGTCTACGCCCCGCCTATGCTCCACCTACTCCC
The DNA here is from genome assembly GCA_011170035.1 of Teleogryllus occipitalis. Lineage (NCBI taxonomy): Eukaryota > Metazoa > Arthropoda > Insecta > Orthoptera > Gryllidae > Teleogryllus > Teleogryllus occipitalis. The sequence continues at coordinate 70,225 of BLKR01004069.1, read as the reverse complement.
GGCCTTCGCCCCGCATACGTCCTGCCAGCGCCCCGCAACACCCCTCCTGCGCCTCACCTACGCCCCTTCCACGACCCTCTCACTCTCCTCTCACACCCCACCAAGCCCCGCCCACACTCCACTTAAGCCTCGGCAAGTCCCCATCAACGTTCCGCAAACGCTCCGTCAACTCTCCGCCCACGCCCCGCCCACGCCCTGCCAACCCCTCGCCAAGACCCTGCCAAAGCCCCACCATTGCGCCTCCAACATCCCGCCTACTCCACGCCTACTCCCCTCCTAGTCCCCGCCAACGTTCTGCGTACACCCCGACTACACTCCTACGCTCCTCCTATGAGCCGCCTAATCCCCGTGTACGCCCCGCCTACGTCCCTCACTGCCTTTCCCAAGCCTATTCTACGTCTCTCTTCAACTGTGCTTACAGCCTCGTCGAACTCATATACTCCTATGCTTTATCCCTATCTTCCTTCTCTGTTTCCCTTCAGTATCGTGTTGCTTCAATTTTAAATCATCTCTTTCTGAACCACTCTCTCGCCTTTCGCTTCCTTTCCGTTACGACCGCGCCCACCGCTTCCATCCTCACCCCCCCCTCCACCGCCGCGGCATCCGCCGAGTTACTCTCGCAGTCAACAGAAATTGCTACTGGCTCCCGTGCACGTGGCATTACGGCTTCTATACACCCCTTTCCCTCTCATATTTTCTTCTTCACTCGAGAGCATTTTCACTATTTTATCCGTTTTATCCATTTCTACCGCGTGAAGAGAAACTTCTCTGATTTCTCATCTATTTTCTTCATCATTTCACCGCTTTCTTTACTGAATCACACCAGATCTTTAGCTGCTCCTCCAGCAAAAGAGTGCGCTTGTTAGATTCTTTTGTCTGCCGTAAATTTTGTGAGTGGCAGCATTCTTTCTTCTCTCAGTTAACCCAGAAGTACTCGCGGGAATACAGGCGTACAACCATGTTCTTTTCGCTGACTCACATCCTCTATTGAATTGTCTTTTGTAAAACGATCAGTAACATCAGTACTAATATCAGATATTACTCTTTCTATCCACTCCGTTTACCAACGTTTCATAGCAAGCACATTGTTGTCAGGGAGGTTTCCACTCGGCTGGGCTACAACGGAAGTTCGCAAGAACTCTACTGTAAAGGCAAAAGGAAGTCTGTCATGCAGGAGATCCGAAAGAAGATATGCTCTTGTCACATAATATAATAATATACTGTTGTCACTATTTAGGCCTTGCAATGATTTGCGTTTCGAAATCGAACGTGAGTATCAGAGAGTTAAATTTTAATATAATATTTGCATACTTCTTCTTCGTCAACCTTCTTCCACAGTTTTCGTAAGATTTATTCTATTGCCACTTTCTCGCTACCTCACAGCTATCAAAACCTCAGTCATTACCAACATAATCTTATGTCATCTTCCTCTCCTTTCTCATTTTTTCCATATCTTTTTCGAAAGCTTTATTCATATTTCAGAATTCCAATAATTCGTCAAAATATTGTTAGCATTTTGTAATTGTTTCTTGTAACATTTGCCTCCACGAACGCCTTACGTTCACTTCCCCGGCGTGTCTTGCAGCTACTTTCGCTCGCAGATCTTCGCGGCGTAACGCCTCGGCCGCCTCCGGCACAACCCCCTGCGCAGAGCCCCGCCCCTCCGATGCACTCGATTACGCGCCAACGCCCCCGCGCTAATGAAGCTGCTGCGGTTCCCGCCCACGCCGCCCCCGCCGCCCCCGCCGCCCCCGCCGCCCCCGCCGCCCCCGCCGCCCCCGCCGCCACCGCCGCCCCCACCCCCACCCTCACCACCCCCAGCACTACCACAGCCTCGGTCTTTGCCCTCACTTCCGCTCCTGACTCCTTTCCGCCTTTCCTTTTGCCTTTCCTTCCGACTTCGCTTTACTGTTCCCGATCGACTCCGCAATCGAATACGCGATCGACTACGCAATCCACTATGCAATGGACTAGGCGATCCACTACGCAAACGACTACACGATTCACCCAGTGACTCACTACGCCATCGACTGCGCGATCGACTAAGCGATCGACTACGCAAACAAATATGCGATCCACTACGCGAACGACTTCGCTATCCACTATACATTCCACCCAGTGTTCTATCACAATTTTGACTTCATCTGTCTCAACTTTCATCTCTGCATTTTCTTCGGCCTCTGCCCCCTCTTGTGCCTTCACATTTGCCACTGGGTCTGTCTGTCGATCTGTCTCTTTTTTTTTGTTATTTAAGGTCGCATCAACATCTAGATTATTAGCGACCATCTCTCTCTCTCTCTCTCTCTCTCTCTCTCTGTCCCTTTCTCTCTATTTCCCCTCGGCGTCTCTCTTTCCCGCTTTCTCATTCTCTCTCTCTCTCCCTTTCCCTTTCTCTCTTTCCCGTTTTCTCATTCTCTCTCTCCCTTTCGCCCTTTCTCATTCTCCTTCTCTCTCCCTACCTCCCTCTCTCTCCCTCTCTCCTCTCCCCTCCCTCTCTCTCCCTCTCTCCTCCTCTCTCCCTCCCCTCTCCCACCCTCTCACTCCCCTCCCTCTCTCTTCCTCTCCCCCTCCCTCTCTTTCCCCTCCCTCCCTCTCTCTCCATCCCTTTCTCTCTCCCTCCCTCTTTCTCCGAATTTCCTTGCGCCTCTCCCTGCACCCTTCCTTTCCGATCTTCATCACCTCTGTCCATTTCCCCAACCCCACTCCTGCATTCACCTCCGCCCCGACCTCCGCAAGCGCCTCCTTCCGTGAACTGCCGTTGCCCCTCACTGCCAGCTTTCTCGCCGCCATCGCTGCCCTAACCTAAGCCCTCGCCGCCACGCTCCGGGCACATTGTGGGGGCAATGCGTATGAAATGGAGGAAATGTAGCGCGGCAATTCCCATAGGCCGCATTATCTTCCCCGGGCGGTGCGTTGGTCGCTCCCCTCGCCCTCCGCCAAGTTGGAGTGCTGCTCGAGACACCGCAGGGCTGCGCCGCCGCCCCCGGCGCCTATTAGCGCTTCCTGGAGCGAACGCCCAACGATATTGCGTTAACGTTTCAAATGCGCATTAACTGCATTTATTAATTAGTAAATGATGGCCAATTTGGCAATATTTTCATTTACCCATATAATTGAACATTCTCATTCTTTTCAATGATTTTTATTCGAACCTGTGCAAAATTCAATGCTTGTGCACCTTTCGAATGCTTCAAACTGCATCAAAATCTACGTTAGTAAACAGCAGAAACATCAATCACACTGTGTTCCTACATTCCAATTAAACCCTTGGCATGTATATATAAATGTTTCGAGTTATTGATTAACTAAAAATTAAATTGGATCACATTTTTAAACTAGTGATGGTACAGAATGGCGTTCATGTCATCTAATACACATCATTCAGCACCAAAACTTTAAAAAAATTGAAACGTTTTTTGAGAAAATCTTGTTTTTAAATTGCCCATTTTCAATTAAATTAACGGGGAAAGTGCTAATATTTACAAAAAGACATCTATTCATACATAAATATAAAGCATATTTAATCTACGCATTAAACAAAGAAATAATAGTGGAGAACATATTTTATTTGAAGAAATAAAGTATGAGAAAAATCGTGAAAACGAAGCTGTAAAGATCGGACCTATCACATCCCTATAAGTGCTTTTTGCTATATTCGTACAAGAAATTTAAAGAAAAAAACGGAGTCGTTATTGAGAAAAATTTTGAAAAATTTGCAAATTTTGAAAATATTGTCCCAAGAAATCAATGAAAAATACCCCCAAAATTTAAAGATTTCTTTCTAAATTACATACGTTTGAGTACCCACTTTAGATTGATCAGTGAATATTCATATTGGAAAAACTCCTATCAGTAGTTGTTCACAGACGGACGGGAAGACAGATACACTTACACAAAGACGAACGGATGGATGTTTTGAAAAAATAAACACTTTTTTGGTGTGAAGGTAGATTTCCGTTGAAAGCTCGAAATTGAATATCTGCAGCATTACATAACTCGCTCTATAATATGCATATGACTTCGTATATACTCGTATATGCGTATACGAGAAAGTACAAGCAGCACACTTGGAATCATAAATATTTCATATTTTAAGCAACATCAGTCATTAATAATGTCGACAGATTTATTTTCAATAACAGATGATTACACAAATAAAATGATTAGAAAGACTCTCGGTCTTCATAGCTCAGTATTTCAGGAATGTTCCAAAGGAAGAAAGAATTTTTCTACCATTGAACTCCGTTCCTTAGCAAAACAACATTAATCGACCAACTGCACGTTCCGGGGACCCGGAGCGGACAAGCGCTGTTGTTCCCTGCGCGATACACTTTTCGCCTCGTTTGACGAGAAGCTGGCAACGACAAACGGGTCAAGCTGTGGATCCAAACACAAGATAAAAGAGAATTGTTTTCAATTGTATTGTTCGTTTCCTCTAACCGGGACAATAAAGAGCTTTATTCTTTAATACGGATGTCTGAGCTTTCATATCGCTCACGGAAGACAAAGGGAACAAAACGTGTTGAGATTGCACCGCCGAACAAAGACATGTGCATTTTCAAATACATTCTCGTTTTATAATATTGAGTTCTATAAGATTTATTGCAGAAAATAATATCTAACCCAGGGAATCCCTACCTCTTTCATCGCTCCTTTTAAAAGAATGAGTTGCTCTCTTGACCCACTTACGTTATTCTCTAAAATATTCAGTATACTTCATCTTAACACAACTGCACATAAATGTATCTAAGATAACAATTACGAGTGGACTTGGTTGTCCAGGTGACGCCGTGTCGAAGACAGTAAAGTCGACGTTCCGACCATCTTGTCGTGTCTTGCTCATGGCTGATTTGATCAAGACTGGTCAGATCAGGGCTGGTCAAACCAGGACTGGCCAGATCAGGGCTGGTCAAACCAGGACTGGCCAGATCAGGGCTGGTCAAACCAGGACTGGTCAGATCAGGGCTGGTCAAACCAGTACTGGTCAGATCAGGGCTGGTCAAACCAGGACTGGCCAGATCAGGGCTGGTCAAACCAGGACTGGCCAGATCAGGGCTGGTCAAACCAGGACTGGCCAGATCAGGGCTGGTCAAACCAGGACTGGCCAGATCAGGGCTGGTCAAACCAGGACTGGCCAGACCAGCCACGAGGAAGACCACGAGATGGTCGTTGACAACACAGCCTTCAACTCGGCCTCACCCGGGCAGCCTAGAGCTGTGCTTGCCCACCCAATGCTCTGTGACGTCACAGAAATCGCTCGTGATCCGAACCGACCCGCGGAGCAAAGGAGTGCCCGACGCGGCGGCGGGCACACAGTGTTCCGAGGATGGTGCGGAAGTGGGGGGAAAGGTTCGCTTGGAAAATCGATAATTACATGTTTTAAATGGAATTTATCATTTAGAAAGTTTATAGAATAACAATATGAAAACTGAAATTTTAAAAGAACACAGATTATCATATAACACAAGGCAATATCCGACTATCATAATCATACAAAACATTTTCGGAGAAGACGGTTTCAATATTTTTGAACAATAATATTTCATACAATGTTTCCGATCTGGATGGCCGAGGCGACTACAGTGTGTGCCGACTCTGTGCTTTGGTCTGAAGAGTCTTCGAGTTAGAGTCCCGCCGTGGGCATGGCTGTATGTGCCCAGTCTTTCATGCATGTATGTTGTTGCGAAAGTCCTTGTGAATTTGACCACTGACTAAGGAGCCCGCAAGTGTGTTTATTATAAAAAAAGTTAATATATTGTAACAAATATTGCATCATCCCCCGAAATCCGCTGCACGAATTGCATCATCTGCCGGAGCCCCCGAACCGGACACATCCGGGGTATTCGCGCGTAGAAGTTCAGTAAGGTAAATGATCTTGGCTGTCCAGATGACGCCGCGTCGAAGGCTGTGTTGCCGACGTTTCGACCATCTTGTCGTGGTCTTCGCACAACAGCACTGAGAAGACCACGACAAGATGGTCGAAACGTCGGCAACACAGCCTTCGACGCGGCGTCACCTGGACAGCCAAGATCATTTACATGACTCTGGTCGCGGAAGCCTACGACTTCACTGAAGTTCAGGAAGGGGCCAGGCCGGCGCCAGCCAGGGTTGAATTCGCCGCTGCCGGCGGCTGCCAGTCAGTTTGATGTGGAAGCTGAGCTGTGAAGTGTGTGCATCGCGGTGAATAGCAGTGCAGTGGGTTGTGCTCAGTGGCGTGAACCGTGGCCAGCCCAGTAGACGGTAGTCACTGCATCGGACAGTAGTAAGTGGTTAGGACTGAGCGACAGTGCAAAAAGAAGTGAACAGTGAAAATAAATAATCAAAAGAAATGTGTCGTATAAAGAAATAACCAAGTGAAGAACACAAAGACTGATCAATCTGTACATACATTATCTGTATATAAATTAAGTAATTTAGTACATCTTTAAGAAACAAAATAAACGTCTTTGTTAAAATAATATCTGTGTTTTAATTCACTACATAGAATCTTTACAATATGTCCCCATGATGGACATAGCCCGGCGTGGATAGTGGAAATCGGAATCCCCTGAAAGCTGGAAAAAGCCCCCAGAAGACAGAACGAAAGAAAGAACATTTCTGGTAATGTTATGTAATTCAACATTTTACAAAATTTCCTTTGTCCTAAAACAATAATAATGTTAACGAATAATTACAAATTGATACTCGGGAGGGGTAACAGGAAAAAATTTGGACCTGCGGCTTGATTATTTCGTATACAGTTTTTTTAAGAATGTTGTAAATCCTCCTGATTATCAGTACCATTTGCATAATCTTCACATCCTTTTATTGCAAATCCTTTATTCATCTCATAATTGCAGGTTCTCTGTCAATTCTCAGAATTTATTTTTCTCTCTCGGGTTTTTCTGGAGCGCAAGAATGTGTAATGCCTATATATGTTCACCTTTTTAACATACAGCAGTTCTTCCCAACACACCAAGCACTTCGCCATTGTTCCAGTATCTATCAAAAATAATCTTTCATCCCAAATTGAAAGAAAATTAACGGGTGTAAACGGTCTCTCACTCATGTTGCCTGAAACATTTGCAAAATCCCATTGCCCAAGGTTTTCCTCACCGACGATTGTAGACTGGTAAGCATTACATTACACTGTATACTGTGATAAGCCAACATCCCTGAGAGTAGTTTTTAATAATAAAATCAGCATCTAGCGTCTGGAATGTAGCATTGTTTTCAGATTCGGAAGTCAAAGAATACGCGTTGTTAGGACAACGGATCCACAAGTTTTAATATTCGATGCTTGGTGTCATAACGTTGTGCAAATGGTCACGACTCCAAACACATTATGTGCAGAAGATGTAAAGAGGGCGTTGAATGGTCGTGTTCTTTATAAATAACGCATGGATTTGCTCTCTAAAAGAATATTGTTGTAAGCACACGTACGCGGTTGGTGAGGTGCGATCGAATTTTCAGTATAGACTGAGTATTAGGTAAATGATAGTGAACTGTGAATTTGTTTAGTTTGAAGTCTGAAAGCTTCGTCTTGTCTAAATTGTAATGTTAATTTGTAATTGGGAATTTTATTCATGTAACAGTCGTGAGTTTTAATTAATAGACTCCAGGTTTCGAGAAGACACACATTAGGGTAGCTCCGTACAAGGAAGACTTTCTAATAAGTAGATGAATATAGTCAGTCGCGGGTAGGTGTTGCACACGAAACACAGATAGGGAAAGTCGCGACCGGTATTAAATTTGTGGGAATATAAAGTTCTATTAATAGTAATTGTTGAAAACATTCTAGAACATTTTTTTATATTTAGGGAATGACGCAAGAATTGGTACGCCAAGGATACCATGGATAACATACTGCTAGTCAGCAAAGAAGACACTGATCAAGATCGTGAACATAATTACAAACGTAAGCTAACGAACTATAGTCAAACCCGTACGGCGACTTTCAATGTTTCAAAGTGAAAAGTAATTCTCATGAGAAGGAAAGAACTGTAATATATGCAGAAATAAATGTTAAATTTTTATTGTTGAAAAAGGCTGATAATTTACAGCAGTTGACATCAATCTAATAATTGATTCTAATAATTCAATAATTCAATAAATTGATTCTAATAAGTCAATCAATAGAACTTTGAGGAATCGTGATTCTGTATAGAATCACACGTACACATGCAATAGGTAAGGAGCGCATGTTGTGTGTCGAACCAACGGTTGGGTTGAGAGTAAAATTCAATAAAGTAATATTGTAAAATTTCACGAATATCTAGCCCCAAGTAAGATTTTTTACAATTCTCTCCTGCTACATTAGTACATTTCTACGAAATACATACCAGAAAGTAACAAAAATATGTATTTTACTTTCATATACAGGTGTCCGGAGAGGAATCGTCCAAGAAGCAAAAATAAGTTCTTAATGCAATTTTAAGTAGATTTTTGGAATCAACTATTTGCATATTCTGAATGTCTGAGTCACATTAAGTACTCAAAATTTAGTTCGAAAAAATGCTTTGTAGTCAAAAGTTACCATTGTAGAAGCATAGAAAATTAACCGAGAAATAAAAGAGCAGTCAAATTGTGTAAATTTAGTGCTTTTGGTGTATAATTATTCAGAAATAAATTTCTGAATAAATATATTCATTTGTTTTGTAAATAATAAACAAATTACACGTTTCTGGAGTGTTTCTATGCATCTGCAAAGCAAATTTTTACTTAGAAGGCAGTTTTTCAAAGCAACGTTTGAGTGCTTATTGTGGCTCAACCATTCAGAATATCAAAGTAGAGTATTAGACACAAAATGCTTAAAATTGCCTTAAAAGCTTATTTTCCAATTTTAACGTTTTCTCCCCGGATACCCTGTATACGTACGTATGTACAGAATTCCACGCAGTATAGAGAAAGTTACGTAAAGCTGCGGAGGGACGCGCCGTATTTTATTCGACAGAAAATCTCCTTTCATAGCTCCCTGGTACCGTTAAAGAGAATATTTATTGTTCCTACATAAAGTAAACTAGTTTCTCTAATACAAAGTGTAGTCAAAATGCATATTTTGTAGTTTCTTAATGTAGACAATGCACTTTTTTCTTGAATACTTACATATATGAGAAGTAATATACTATGTGTAATGTACTAATACAATATGTGTAAAGTATAGTGTAATGTACGTAGTGCTGTGAAAAACGTCCCGTTTTTTTAGGGAAAAACGCGTTTTGAGTTTTACTGATACCGTAAAATAGGTTATTTCTTGCGCTGGTATTTAGTAAATTACTTGTAATGCGTAGCGTAATAGCGTAATTGTTTTGTCGTTCCTTAATTCCGAAAAAGCGATACCCTACGAATGGTTTGGGCGTTACACTTTTTCATGGAGAGACGGGCGGCCAATGGATGTTTTGGTGCCTGATTGCATGCGTATTAGAGAAAGTAATTTACTCAGGTACTTTACTAGTCATAAGAAAAAAATCCATTTTTACAGTATCAGAGACAGAGAAAACGAGTTTTTCCGTAAAACATGGCAGCTTTCTTTGAAGCATTACATAACTTTCTCCATGTTACGTGAATTATCCGTATGTACGTATGTATACGAGAAACAATTTAACTATAAGATTAATGTAAGGGCAGAAACAAGTGCAAAGTAGCACAGAAATTGGGTCATGAAATTGGCTCGACCTGAAGAAAAATATGTTAACTACTCAAGTAATGTATTTAAAACATAAGCATTAAACAAAGTAATTGAAGGCTGTTTTAATTGTTTAACGTACCAATAACTATTTTCTCTATTGATCGTTGAGGTTGGAGAATGACTCTTCAAATGCGTCCCCAGTTTCAGGGATTTTTCATTCAGAAAAAGTCTTAGTTTTTTTATTTTGGGAACGTCAAAACTTTCGTAGCAGGGCCGCTTTTTACGAGAGTTATAATTGTATTCAATTCTTTTATTCATCTCGAGAACGAACGTTTCTTTCCTTCGTTATCAATCAAACTCATCCATTTGTGATGAAAACCGAGGGCAAAGATGTTCTTAAAAAGTTAGGAGATTCTCTTCCTTCTTATCATCTTTTTCTCATTACTCTTAAAAAATGATTTTTGTGTTCACTTCCAATTCATATTTCCTTAAAGAACTTGCAACGTGTTGAATTAATTGTTATTAGGAATGGCGCTGTTAATGAATTGTATTTTCATACTCAGATCAAACAGAAGGTAATTTAAAAATGTTTACGGTTACGATGAAACATTTTGTAGAGTAAATGTATTTTGCGCAGTTACAATAAACGGTTGATGATTAGTGATTCCAGGCGCGTCAACTGTTAAGATTATTAGTTCCGTAGGTGTAGTATATGCTTTCATCGCTGGAGTAGGCGACGATCTTCCCCCGCTGTATGGAGAGATCCCACACTCACCTACGTAGGCTTGCGGGGATTTCCCCAACCAGGTATTGTGACCGCTCTACCTTTTCACTATTCTCTAAAAGCCTACAGCGGGTCACTCAAGTAACCTGGTAGTATTACTTGATCTGTGACTTGTTATGACAATGTCACACCAAACATTAGGAATAGTTTCATGTGTCCTAACTGCCCTACAGGAGTGGGTTCGTCTTTTATCCTGCTTTTGTTATAAAAGAAACATAGGCAAGTTAATCTTCTAACTATGAACAGCGTTCTGAATATATTCTATTTAAATATTGGAGTACAATTCTACTCTAGCATTTACACATTGCAGAGAAAAATTTTATCACTTGCTCTACCTTTAGCAATTACGTGATTACCTAACAATTGCAGTTATGTTTTAACACTTGCAAAAATACTTTACATAAAATTATTATACCCTTCACTTCGCAAAAAAACACAATAAAATAACTGTACACAAGACATGCAAACACAAAACAATGAAAAAGAATCACATACCGAAATACCGTTTGCATACACTTTCAAAGCAATTGTCACATGAATAGTTAATAAAATATGTACAAGACGTAGTTTCACTTTCACATAGGTTATTACTTTATACAATTTAGCTAGCAAAAAAGAATATTATTATGCAATGAACGTACAATCAATAATAACTCTTTTACTGATTATTGGTTTTGAACAATTTGAAAACTATTCAACAATAAATTGAATGCACACACTAAAAGAACAAATATTATCAATAACAGAAAAATGAAATTAATAGGTTTTTTTACAATTCGTTTACAGGAATTAGTTATCTGGCTTACTTTCACGACTGCAATATTATATAAGATAAGGTTTAAATGATTTTAATGAATGTCACTCAACTATCTACGTCTGTAAATGAGTTGAATTTTATATCTGCAGCATAATTCTCGTTTCTTTAAACACTTCTTTGTATGAAAATTTCTAGTGAATTTTCTGACTCACAAAACGTATAGAAGAAATATTTCCACAGCTTGGAGCGGCGACGGCGACCCAGATCCTTTCAAGGTCGTGGCAACCCGTTGCTACGGTGAACACGTGCTTTGGTGAATCGCTACCACCGTCCTTGGAATTTTATATAATCTGACTGCAATATCTCCGCGTAATGAATTTCATACGTGGTAAGCCAAGTTGAAAGACGAAAACAAAAAAAGCTGGAAATAGAAAGAAACATTTTCTTTAGCACATGCTTTCTATTTCAGTACACATTCTTGAACGTTGAAATATATTATTTCTTCGTTGTTAGAAAAATATTATATTTCTGTGTAATGCGTTCACGTGAATTTATCAGAATGTTTATGATTTGAAGTTCTAAATTCTCTTATACATGATATAGTTATTTTAACATGAAGAGACTAATTACCTTTGACAAGTTTCTAATCGTCGAAATACGGCGAATTCTTCTCTGCGTCCAGCACGAACAATTGCGGTCTGTGCAGATCGGCGATGCTTTGCTCTAGGGCCGATATTTTCATGAGTGATATTGATTGGTTGTCGATCTCTTGTATGCGAGAGCGTTCAGAAACTTTTAGTAAATTCTCGCAAAGGATTCTCTTTACTGCTGGCGCGATCTCTTGCCATTCGTTAACACTATAATTGCAACTTGTCGTGTCTTGCCGTTCTCGGGTGCTTCTTAAAAATCGATGTAACCGACGTATGAGCGGTTACAGTATCTCCCACCAGCGAGGCACCGCCCCAGCCGGGAAGAGCTCTAAGCTTTCAACTGGTCTCCCGGCAAGTGTGATGTGAAGTGCATGTGAGTGTGTGTGTAAGAAAGGGTTTTAGGATACGACGAGGAAGAAGGATGAAAGATAGTGCGAGGTTCGTGGCCCGTTTGTTGGGGCACTGCCCCGCTATTCACCTGGTGTTGATCGGAGAAACCACGAAACACTATCGTGGAGCAGCCGAGAGTTTTAATTTTCCTACAGACGGCAAATGAATTAGTCCTAGTTATCTAGCTAGTGCCGAAGATCCGGTACATTTGGACCGGAAGATGCTATATGTCGCTCAGGGATACACCAGTGATATTGGTGCTTCCTGTGTGAATGATTCTACTTTTGCGGGTATCACAACACACATTCCTATAAAATTCTCAAAACCCTACTTCAGAGCAAAATTCTAATTCTGACATCTGATATATGTTTGCTTGAGATTTTAATTCTTAGCCCAGTTTTAGGTTAATCCTTACCCGTCTTAAAAACTCGTGTTTGAAAGAAATATTTATCAGGTTTTCCTCTACTGAAGAAATATTATTTATTGTCCTTGTCACAAGTTCGTTACGTGAAGATTTTAACTTCTTCGCGTCTTGTTCACTTCCAAGTTATCTTGCCTTTTTAATAAAAGAATGGCACATTATTTAAATAATTATGTCTATATGTATACAGTAAATTGTAACTATAACCCTTCACAAGCATACCTCAAAAGGTGTCACAGGAACCTGCTAGTGCGTTACGAGAAAGATGAACCGTATACATCTAAACCTCTTTATAAGATAAGAGCTGTCTCTCATAACAACTACGTTAACTATTGATACACCCAACAATTTATTTTTCAAGGAATGAAACACAGTGCTTTGGTAGGGCGATGTACGATGTCGTGTAGAATAAATACGTATTGAAACTATTTAAACATAAATTTGTAAGTATTCAAACTTAAATTGTTTGAAAAAAGTCATCAACTCACCAGAAGATCAGTATTAATATGGTTTACTTGATTTTATTTCTTCGTGAATAACCGAACAATGATTATTTTGATGCATATGATTTCAAGCTATAATATCTCTGGAAAACATAGCAATCTTATCTATTTTAATTCAGGTCTTTATTGGAGTATGCAAGGTAGAAGAAATAACTGTGAATACCAACAGCGTCGAGGTGAAGTTAAAGGATCTGGTTCTGACCGCCAATTTGGAGCGGAGGCTCGTCTTTAATTTGCAAGTAGAGGATGAAGCAAAGGGGGGGGTGAAGAGCCGGAAGTGGCGATGGTTGATTGGGTAGTTAGCGATTCCGGGTGCGTCAATAGCTTAGGTAATTAGTCCCGTAAGTGTAGTGCACGCTTTTTTCTCGGAAGATGGCTGTGAGGTGATCTTCTCCCGCTAGATGGCGAGATCCGGTGCCGACCTACCGTCGGCTAGCAGGGTTTTCCTCAACCAGGTATCTCCCACCAGCGGGGAACCACCCAAGCCGGGACAAACTCTAAGCTCCCGACCGGTCTCCCGGAATATGTGGTAGTGTAGTGCATGTTAGTGTAAGTGTGAGGATAGGACAAGGAAGAGGAAGGAAAGATCGCGCGCGGTCCTTGGCCCGTTTGTTAGGGTACTGCTCCAGCATTCGCCTGGTGTTGATCGGAGAAAGTATGGAAAACTACCGTTCAGAGCAGCCGACCGCTAGACTTCTCCAGACAGTGACCGAATTCGTTGTAGCTGAAAAGCTGGTGTCGAAAATCCTGCCGCCGTGTGGAGTGGGAATCTAGGACCTCCAGGTGAGAGGCGCTGTAGCGACATGAGTTGATTCACTGAGCTACACTGAGCTAACGCTCCCGACGGAAGTGGCGATGGCTGTGAGTAAGGTGGCGTGAGCGGGGTCTTGAACTGGTGGTGGCTTTCTGAGCATTTAGGACGATGAGAGAGAATGTCGATGATTCAACGGTAAAAATGATACATTGCAAGGGTAATATGAAAAATATTCTTTTTATAAGACAATTGGGAAGCATTGGAAGCGAATTAAATAGTACTAAAGCAACATATATCTGAAAAGTTTGACAATGTGTAAAGGAAGTTATTGGTATATAATTATGATTAACACTATAAAATCTTTATTCGCTATTAAATTGTTGCTAATGATGAATCTTCACGAAAAAGACGAGATGAACTGGACTTATAAAAATTTCCGACCAGGTCATGTGGAGGAGTCTTCAAACTTCAAGAGGAGTTTCTACGGGAGGTTCGGAAAAATAGTGTCTGTAAAATTTAATCCTCGCTTGAAAAATATTTCCAAATATTTTTTCTTTAAATTATGTAATTGATTGATGATTTAGGGCTCATCAATTGCTAAGGTAATTTGTACTGTAAGTCTAGTGCATGTTTCCCGGGGAGATACCAGGTTTTCCCTATTTGTTAGGATACTGCTCCGGCATTAAACTAGAGTAGAATGGAGTTAATAAGCACTGTGGGGGTAGGGTTTTAATTGCGATTAATTTCAAATCTTTACTACAAGTACATAAAAGACTTATGTTATAAATTCATTTCATGTTTTATTATTATATTCCTTATTACTATTGGAGCTGACACCAAATTAATACCATTAACAGCTTTAATAATACTAATCAAAATTGCAACAAGTAAATTTGAAACTATGTTCCACATTCTACATGCTTCTGACATTATGAGCAATGTTCTCATACTTCAATTTCTCTTTTCAGCCATGAGAAAGAAGTAAAATAGTCTCGATTCTTCCGTCATGTAATAAATAGAATTTATTTTTACCATCATTACTCATATTTCTAGTAGTTCTGGTTGTAGAAAACTATTGAAGAATACAGGGAGAAAAGCTAACTCGTTTGGAAATTGACATCAACCGAGACTAGTGATGATCGTATGTGAAGGAAATATGCATTTCCAAAGAATATTAAATTTAAAAGAAAACAAAGGGTATTCCAAGAATAGTTGAAATTGCAAATATGAAATGAATTAATAACTCACATGAGGAAAACTAAGATACATAATTAGTGGGATATCTCTACAGTCGGTATCAAAAGATCTGAGAAAACAGAAGAGGAAAGCCGTGAAAAGAAATTAAGAAGGTGAGGTATTTAGAGAGAGAAAATACGTGTCTGCAAATGAAGGAATTCAATGAAAGAGAAGGGGTCTAGTGGATGACCGCCTGACTGATATGGGAGGACATGCAGTCTGAGGCTAGAGGTCGAAGATTTGAAACAGGCGGATGAAGGATCGAAGTTGTGCGCGCACGCCACAAGGTCCTGACTGCAAGCTTTTTCTCCCTCTGATCGCTACATTATTGCCCACTAGCCCGCACCCTGCTACCAACCTCTCCGCTCTGCCCTTTCCGGTTCCGTCTTCGCGATTCCGAGGTCGTCTTCGTCTGGCCTTAGCCTGTGCTGCCGGTGGCTGCCGCCGCCACAGCCCCGCCTCCTCCACTGCTACGTCATCCGTTTCACCGACACCTCTTCATCACCTTCGCTTTCTCCTCTAAGGGCACTGCTTATACCGTCCCCTCCAACGCCCCCGCCGGCATCACCGTCATCTTCTCTACTGTTTCCTCCCCTACCAGTCAGCCGGTCCCCCATCCATCTATCCTCTGCCGCTATACTCCAATTTAAACACAGCTGCACTTCAAGGTCGCAAACTGGAAGGAGAGTGGGACATTCTTATCCACTCGTAAGTTCAAATACCAAACACTTAAGTCCAATCGAAGCTCACGTTTGGATGGCAATATTCTCCTCTCCTTCCAGCTCGTGATCTTGAAGTTCAGCAACGTTTAAATCCAAGTATATCTTCTCCATTGCATCCGTCGCCTCGTTCACTGCTCAGCTAGCAGCTCACGTACCTCAGCTGGCAACTCGGCGGCCCCCCTCGTCGTCATCTCCGCTACCGAAGTCATCTCCTCCACAGTAGAGACTACTTCTACATTCTTCTCCATCGCCTCCACCTCCGTCGCCTCCACCCAATCCTCCACCTTCGTCAACTCCTCCACTTCTACGTACCTCCCCTGCCACCCCGTCACCACTTTCGTCTTCACCTTTATTACCGCAACCACCTCCTTTATCATTACCATCGTGTTTGCTTCCGCCTTCACGTCCCTCCACCCCATCCACCCCCTTCTGCCGCCACCGTTCTCCTCTGCCCTACACTGTGGTGCCATCTCCACCCGCCCTTCTGGCGAAGTAGCAGCTCCGTAGGCGCATCCGCCGAGCTTCGGCTCCCTGAGGGAACTTCACTTCAGGTTTTATTACCGATCGCCTGTTTTTTAAGTAATCCGATTACTTTAATTTAAAGGAGGATTTACACGACAATGTAATGCAGCCACGGCCAGAGTATTTCAAATTTGCGGAAATTTTTTAGATCATGGATTATGATTCATCAATTTATTTCAAGTACACATACTAGAGATTGATATTTTCTTACCGATTTCATTATTGCTTAATTAAATAATAATTTCATACAGGTTATAATGGTTCTGTACGATGTCCATGTATTTCTTGTTTCTATATCATAAGTCTGCAAATTTGACATTTTGGTTATTTTAGGCAAAAATGTTACTCGTATTTTAGTAACAGATTTTGCTCGAGAAAGAAATTTAAAAAATACATGGCAAAAATTGCGAACATTCTTGTAATTGATTGATTCTGCTAGTTTTGAATTATTTTTTTTCTTTTGATAATTTCTTTGAAGATTCTTTTCGGCATCATGAATTAAAATAGTACCCTAAAAATAAAAATAGAATTTAAACAAGATAACTGTTCGCGTGAATAATATTATTTACAGTGTACTGTTTAGTTCTAATTCTCACTCTGTTGTGAGAAGTATTAAATGAGGGCAGCGACTTCACATGTTGTTGACAAGTAATTATTATCACGGTTTGTCTTTTGAGAGGGCTGGCGAAAATTTGCAAGGACTTTTTAGAATATTCTACAGAATTTTCGTGTTCTAATTACAATTGAATTTCTTAAAATACCCATCAAAAAACATATCATAAAGAAATATATAAAGACCTTTTGTATCACAAGCAAGAGTATTACGTAAGAACAAGTGTTATCGTAGTCTATCCCTTTATATATAACGTTTATACGAATACTAGCACATTTTAGTATTTTGACATACTATATCCCCATGTGTTAACTCTCGTTCAAATGGCATATAAAAATGTTACGACCTAAGTACAGCACACAGCTCTCAAGCACTCCTATTTTATTACCTATTCAACAGGCTATTGTAATTATACCTTTTTTAGAGCAGTCTATAAATATAATAAAGAAATAATTAATTAATCAGATAATTTACAATATTAAATCCTTCCTAAAAATTACTAGTTTATGGCGAAAATTATGAATAAGTAGTTTCCGAATCTAACATTTGTGGGCTTTATTTATGGTTGAATAAAGTGATATTAGAGTTTAATAGCTTACTTTGAACATATCACATTAAATAATGAACTTAGAAATGTCATTTTGACATATTAAAGAATACTGAGCTTACCATTCTTTTAAAAATGTTCATGAATACGAAAATGTTTCAAACAAGAAAAGAAACGCAACATAACTACATAATTACATGTTTCCAGAAATCAAGTTGATATCTGGAACAGTAATTTCAGTCTCCATCTGCCCACCTCTTTAATAAACAATACATTCGGAGGTGCGGCAACGTAATTTCCTAGACGGCAGCTAGCGAGTTAGCAAGTTCGCAGCAACAGGAACTTAAATCTGAATGCGCTCTTGCCTCCTCTCAGTTAAACACTTAGAGGCATCTCTGGCGCCCCTCTCCCCTCCACTCCCCCTCCTCTCCTCTCCTCTCCTCGCCCCTCCCCATCCTCCTATCCAGCCTTGAGTCGTCTCCGCAGCGCGGTGCCAACAACTCGCCGTGGATTAGGGGAAATTGCCGGGTGACTTGGTGGCTCCGCCAAAGGGTCGGAGACGGGCACGAAATATACAGGCACGGGAGATGGAGGCAGCGCATGGAACTAAAGGAGGCGGTGAGAGAGGAGGAAGGGGAGGGTGAGTAGGAGAGGGAGAAGGAGGGGAAGGAAGAGAACACATGAGGTAAAGGAAGAACGGATGGGCCTGAAGGTCGAAGCGTCGGAGGTTATTGGGACGCGGATAATTTAGAGGAGGAAATAAAGAAAACAAAAGTGATTGGGATCATAGAGGAGCATGGTGAAGGTGGCAACTACTCGTATGTATACGGTGGAAAAGAAGGGACATGTGACAGGAAAGAAATAAGAGGATGCGGGGAAACTGGAGTTCACAGAAGAGGTGGAGATGGAAGAATTAGTGGTGGAGACAGACGAGTATATGTTAACACTAATAAAGTACAGAGAAAAATGTTAAGGATACAGTAGATATAGGGGAATACGGATCTGGAGGATAAGCAGACGAAAGAAGCAAAAACGTTGGAAGAGGAGAAAGAGAACATGGGTGAAGAGTCGTTGAGGACGAAGTGAGGGGGATGAATAGTAACGGAGATAGTGCCGCCAAAGGACATGAAGATGAAGATGAGAAAGTAATAGATTATAGAATCGGAGTTAGAAAAAAGTAGAAGAGATGGACAAGAAAGAGGGACAGCTGATAGCAAAAGAAACAACTGTGGAGAAGCAGGAGGTGACTGAGCAAAGTCAACCAAGGGGTAGGAGAATATAGATAGAGGATAGAAAGAAGGAGATAGAAATAGAAGGCTGAATGTACCACAGGAGACCCTGCAAGATTGCGGTGGCGAAGACAGGTGCGTTAAGTGAAGGAGAGTAAAGACACGAAAAGGCGTGGAAAAACCTAGTGAAGGTGAATCGGAAACGAAGGAGATGTAAAAATTGCAGTAAATGGAAGAAAGGAAGGTAGGCGGCAGCTTCAAAGGGCAGGTTGCCAACAATGAAGAAGGAATTACCTCCAGATTCAACAGCCTCCAACCACGCTCTCTCCGGCGCCGCCATCCGCGATAAACACACTCCTTCCGCCGCGTGCGCGAAGAATGGCGCCTCACATTCGTGAAATTAAAGTCATAATTACGACCCGGCAACCTGACCCTGCCTCCGCCCGCGGCGCCACAGTCGCCGCTCCCTCCGGCGCCCGCAGAGCGCGCCACGGCTTCGGGCGGGATTTGCGTATAAAAGTTCGTTAATTACGGCGTCGTGAAATATGTAAGGCGACGGGGCCTCGCCGGCTGCACTCTCCTGTTGCGAGCGGTCTGTTGCTTCGGGCTCGACTCTCTGCCGGCGGAGGCGGGGATGGGTAAGAGTAAGGAATGGTAGTGAAGAGAGAGAGGAGTAGGTAGTGGAAAATGAGGGCAAAAATGGAACGGGAAGAGTGAGGGGGGTTGGATGAGGAAAGTGAAAGTGGAAAATGGAGTGGGAATGAGGTCGGAGAGGGGAAGAACAGAAATGAGGTACGAAAGGGTGAACACAAAGTCAAAGGCAAAAGTGATGGTGAGGGGGACGGACGGCGACGATAGCGGCGAAGGTGACGGTGAGAGTGATGGGCGGCGACGTCGTCGTCGTCGGTGGCGGCGGCGGCAGCGACGACGGCAGTGACGGCGGCGACGGCGAAGACGAAAGCGACGGTGACGGTGAAGGCGAGGGTGAAGACGAAGGCGAAGGCGAAGATGAAGGCGGAGGCGGAGGCGAAGGCGAAGACGAATGCGAAGTCTGAGGCGGAGGTGGAGGCGGTAGCGAAGGCTAAGGCGAAGACGAAGGCGAAGATGAACGTGACGGCGACGGAGAAGGCGAAGCGAAGGTGGAGGCGGAGGCGAAGGCGAAGACGAAGGTGAAGGCTGAGGCTGAGGCTGAGGCTGAGGCGGAGGCGGAGGCGGAGGCGAAGGCGAAGACGACGGCGACGGAGAAGGCGAAGCAAAGGAGGAGGCGGAGGTGAAGGCAAAGATGAAGGCGGAGACGGAGGCGAAGGCAACAATGAAGGCGACGGCGACGGTGAAGGCGGAGGCGAAGGCGACGGCGACGGCGAAACGAAGACGAAGGCGAAGGCGGAGGCGGGGGCGGAGGCGACGGCGGAGGCAAAGGCGATGGGAAAAGAGTATGTGACGAGGCCGGACGGCGATGGGGAAAGTGAAGGTGAGGGGGAAGGACGGCGACGGCGACGACGACGACGGAGGCAAAAGCAAAAGAGTCGGTGAGGGCGATGAGGGCGGTATTGGCCATGGCGGAGGGGGTAGCGTTGGAGCCACCCTCAAGATTCATAATAAGGGAAATTCAAGGAAATGCAGGTCGGACGCTGACACCACAGAAAGATTTATGCATGTAACATTGGAAAGAAATATATCTGCGAAGAATGCTACACGGTATTACGTGCTTGAAATTTTACAAAAATAGAAAGTAAGTTTTTTCGGAACCTAAAGAACTGAGCATTTTTCTGTTGAAACGTTTCTCTACTTCTCATCGATTCCTTCTTAACATGTCGCAATTAGTAACTAAAGGTGCTACAAAAGCACATAATTTCTCGCATTGTTAGGAACGGTTCTGTAATATTATAATACTGCGATTTCTGTTCTCACTTCAGCCTTCAGTCGAGAAAGGCCAAACAAATTCAAACGAATAGACTGCAGTGCATTTGACACCATACTCGTTTGCTCTAGTTATTTGTGTATCTAACACAATACTGGGAGCGGTAGCTCAATGCATCAACTGATGTCACTGCAGCGCCTCTGACCGGGAGGTCCTAGGTTCGAGTTCTGACGGCGGCAGGATTTTCGACACTAGCTTTTCAGCTAGGTCGAATTCAGTCGCTGTCTGCAGGAGAATTCTAGCGGCCGGCTGCTCTGATCGGTATTTTTCCGTGGTTTCTCCGATCAACACCAGGCAAATGCCGGAGCAGTACCTTACCAAACGGGCCACGAACCGCGCGCGATCTGTCCTTCCTCTTCCTTGTCCTTTCCTCTCCCCTTACACACACACTTACACTAACATGTACTACACTATCACATATTCCGGGAGACCGGTCGGGAGCTTAGAGCTTGTCCTGGTTGGGGCGGTGCCCCGCTGGTGGGAGAGTCCTGGTTAGGGAGAAACCCCACTAGCCGACGGTAGGTCGGCGCCGGATCTCGCCATCCAGCGGGGGAAGATCACCGCCATCTCCCGAGAAAAAACATGCACTATACAAACGGGAATAATGACCAAAGCAGTTGACGCGCCCGGAAACACGAAAAAATCAATTAATCTAACACACAACCAGCCGACTGTCGTTACAGCACCTTTGAATAAGGGCCACGGTGACGCCCAATCCCCATTCTCCATCCCGTCCTTATTCCCATCCTTGCAACCGAGAGGTTGGCCCGTTTTACGTTGAGACTCAGTAAATGAGAGGCGTCGAGTGTGCGAAAAGCAGTGGTTCATCCAACGCACAAATTGTGACTCGTGTTGGAACTAGTGGTGCTCGAACTGCGCATGCTTTCTCGACCGTACCTTCACGCAAAATTCCGCGCAAAGTACTCAAATTTTAGAAAAAATGTACATGCACATCTTTCAATATCTATATTTAAGGAACAAATTGCATTAATGAAAAAATCTGTATCTTTAATATATTAGGAGTAAGAGCACTCCGAATACATTTTAAACTTAACAATTTTCGAAAAATCAGTTTTCAATGATCATGACACCAGCACAATTCTCTTAAACGTCCCTCACACTATCGAACAACAAAATTTAATTACAAATGATGGAGATATTTTTTTTAAATATAGAAAATGTCTCAGGAGCTGGATGTAAAGTACCTCCCCCAAAAAATTAAAATTTTGGTTTCAAATTTAAGAATCGCAACATAAGCCATATCAATTGGGGAATATCAATTTTGAAGAAAATCGGCTGAACGGCTTAGCCTCTAGGGTTGTTTACAGACCCATAGAACATAAATTCTGGTTACACCACGTGTTAGAGGATTTGTTTCTAAATTTAGCAACTGATTCCATCCACTTTTTCGTTACCGTCCTGTAATAAGAATTTTTTTCTGCCCAAAATTCACCAACTTTTTGCGCAGCATTATGTAGCTTTATCTTTACACCATAGCGAGAAAGTAAAAAGGGCAATGAAAAAAATGACTTACCTATTAAGAGGAAAATTGTAGCTCAGATCCTAAATTCACATTCGGAGCACACCTGAAACAATCGAATTGCTCACAAGACTTTTCGTGAAAGCAACTGAGTGGTTTGAAGAAATGAAATTTTGCAATGTGAAAACTAATTTTATCACAACAAAGATGGGCTTGTATCTGGCTTCAACTACTATTCTGTACGCTTCTCACACTCAGTTTAGACACATGAAGTCATAGGAGGTCAGGGTTCTTCAGAGAGACGGATCGGGTCCAGAGAGCTTCCGATAGCAGCCGTTGTGGAATGTGGGGGCGATAGCAAGAGCAAGCTCAAGATCGCTTAGTTTCACGCGAAATGTTACTGCAAAATTGTGTGTGTTATCAGAAAGAAGAACGTAGCTCTCGCATTAATTTTCCAGTTATATTTAAAAGTATGAGGAAAAAATAAAGGTTATATATTACATTATGATCTTCTAATTGTGTGAAAGCAGTGCAGTGACGAGAAGTTGGTCGAAGTACGAATTACTATGGACATCAAAGGCTGTTGAGTAGAGTTGACCTGTACGTAGGGATAAGCTGATTTGTGTGCGTGAATAATTTCACAAATAATTTCAATAACTTTTACTGCTGCAGCCTCAAGTTCTGAGAAGGTTGGCAATAGTTTAATACTGAATATAATCAGCTGTGATTTAATTAATTACTTATGTTTTGACTAGTACGTTGATTTCAAAATGTATTTTGTGAAAACTCGATATCTTCCGCATTTTACAGGGTAATTCTGTTTCAAATTTTTCACTAAAATCACTAATATAATTCAATTATTTTAATATCTTAATTAACTAAATGTCTATAAAAATATAAATAAATATATAAAATATAATATTATCAATAGGGCCTATATATACATAAAAGTTTAATTAAAATAACACTAATTATTTTGTATATAAATATTCTATTGATAATTTCAATTAGAGTCCATGAAAAAAGCTAGTGTGAATGTACAACTTATCAAAATTGTCCTCCTTTTAGTTTTATTGCTAACAATTAATTATATGATAAAAAGTGCATGACCTCATCGAAACATCTACAATTGAATGAATTTATGCCAAAGAAAAAACATCCAAATCACAAGACGTTGTGTGGTTTGTAAAATAGCTTGAAAATTTCGGACATACCTTAAAATTTAGAGCAGCAATGCAGCACACCTGAAACTTAGAAGTGAGTGAAATGAAGCTATAGATATGTCCTAAGTGTTAATTAAACAAAAAATAGAAATCCCAAAAATATTGTCTGATTTATTATTAAGTCTCAGATTCTAGTGAAATGAAGGAGGGTTTTTAAATTCATATTAGTACATGTGCCTTTAATATTTTCTGTATAAGATCAATTAATTTTAGATTTTCCATTAATGACATTTGTTTTTTAAATGTGTGTGATTGTAGGATAATAATATTAAGAGAAAGAAACATTTTAGTATGGTGGACATTCCTACTAGTTTTAATTGATATTGCTTTCTATTATGTGGAATTTATATCATATACAATTTATTCATAGAGAACATTATGGGAGTGGAACGAAAAATGACAACGGGAATTGGAGAGAAACGTATATAAACGAGTCGGTTGGAACCACAGGAAACCATCATCACCAAGTTACTATCATCACCAAGCGTGAGTTAATGTAGACTGTCATCAGCTGATGGGATGGTCGCTCACATCGCGCTACCTTTTGATTGCTACTGCAATAAATTCAATTTGACCCTCTTTCTTTCTGGAAGAAGGTTTCATGTAGCTTCAAAAATTGATGGTTGGTCCAACTGACCGTCTCAATCGTTTGTGTTTTGGTAACTGGTTAAGTCTCATACAATGGCTGGTACATTCACGGCGCCACCCGAACTGGTTCCTTAATATGTATGTGTGTGTGTATATATGAATTGTTGTAATGTATGTACGCGCATAACTTCCAAACGACTGCAAAATATTGGATAATACTTATTTTGTGTGTTCGTTATTGCCAGGACAATATTTTTATATTTTTTTTAAATGGACAGAAATTTTTTTTAAATCGCATAATATGAAGAGTGAGCGAGTAAATGAGACAGAAAACTGCTAATGACAACCGCAGTCCCATGTGAAATATTATCTGTTCTCTTTTACGTTGTTTATTAACAAAAAAGTCAATACGACAAAATAATCCAACGTTGGAAAGCTAACTAATTTGCCATCTTCATACATAGGCAGTTCACGTCACATGTAGGAATATGCTCAAAATGCAATGGTATCTTAACGGAGAGAGAGAGAGAAAGAGAGAGACAAATGGAGAGAGACAGACGGAGAGAGACAAATAGAGAGAGACAGACGGAGAGAGAGACAGAGAGAGACTAAGAGAGAGGGAGAGGTGGAGAGAGAAGGAGACAGAGAAAGGGAGAGTCGGAAAGAGAGGGAGAGACAGAGAAAGATGGAGAGACGGAGAGAGAGGGAAGGACATAGAGAGAGGGAGAGACAAAGAGAGAGAGAGAGAGAGAGAGAGAGAGAGAGAGAGAGAGAGGAAGAGACGGAGAAAGGGAGAAAGGGAGAAGGGCAGAACATTGATTGCCGGGTTCCCCTAGTTAATAATAATGTTAAGAATTGTGGTTATTTCACATTTTCTTCCATATTCTATCATATTGTGGCTGGAGGTGTACGCGATTAAAAAGCATGACTCGACTATTTTGTAATATCTTTATTAAAATTTGTATCTAGCAGGTCATAGTTGAAATACACCAATCTAGAGAAGAAAAATGACTATTTGGTTTTAGAATTTGTTTTCTAAGAAGTTTTCTAAACTAGATTCTTCAAAATATGAGAAAATTTAAAGGCAAATTTTCGAATATTTTAGAAAATTAATGATTAATAAATTTAACATTAAAAAGCTTCTAAACGCATAATCAATTGTATAGTGTTTTTTTTTTGTTTTTTTTTTTAGAATTATACTATTGTATTAATTATAGCTTTTATACAAGTACCTTCAATTTTTTTACTTCTTCTGAACCGCTTTCGAGAATAGAAGTTATCTTGTACTTGTATAACGGTTTTGTTGGAAGTTTTCTCCAATTTTTTTTCTCGAGATTTTTTTTTTTGGCAACAAATCGAGACACCATGTTTTAGCCTGAAGCGTCGTCTCCATTTATTTGCGTCCAAAGTGATGACATCAATCACAAAAGTGCGGCATGTGGGTTTGAAAATTTTTCCTCCCTCCGTCCTGTCGAAAGCTCGGTTTGCTAGTGAATATTTCTTGTTGCGTAACCTCATCACTCAGATTTCTGACATTTTGACACTGAGTAACAAGTAGTTACTGCCAGAAAACTTCTTATATATAAATGCACGTAAATGCTTAATGCCTGATGTATCCCGCTTAAATGAGACTTCAACATGACTTTGAAAAGACGATCGATTTTAAGAACGAAGAATGATTGGGAAAATGAGAGATGAACTGTTGATTATATTCGTTGTTCTAAGGTATTTGGAAATAATCGTCTTCAAATACATATCTGAAGAATATTTCTCTTTAATTAATTTGTTGATCCTTCTCCCTTTCCTTAAATCATAACTTTGAACGTCTTTTGGTAACCATCATAGCGATATGGGATTAGTAGATATGTTTCATTTAAATTAGTTTTTGCGAATACTAATTGCTAAAACTATTTGTGGAGTGGTGATGTTAAGAGACCTAAATATAAATTATTGATATTTCTATGTTTTTCGAAATACTGTACTGTTAAATCACCTCGACTCAACCACACTGAGGAACAAAAATCCTCTCTTAATGGTCGACATGTGTTAAGATTTCAGATGTTCACTATCAGTTGAGGACATGTATCACAATTTTAGATGTTCACTATCAGTTGAGGACAATTGAAACAAATTAGTTGTAGCTAAAGGTGCCATACGAGTTAACTTATTTCAAGAAATTGTTTCTTTTGTTTCCATGATAAAAAAAGGTGTTATTAAGAAAACTACTGTATGACACACGGATGACAATAAAAATAACAGACTCAGTACCTCACTACCTTGTGATCTATATACCAATGTCGAAGAAGAGTTTTAAGTACCATGCATGTTGTTGCTTCCTTTCAATTGCATTGGGTGTCAACAGATCGCTGTTGGTAAGTGCGCGAAAGTAATATTGTGCAGTTATTCTCAGTCTTCCTAAGAAATGTTTTGAGGCCCATACACATCGCACCTCGTCCAGTTCTTTATATTTATTAAGAAATGGTAGTCATAATGGGCGTTCAAGCGTTATCAAGAGCGCAAATGTACTGTGACGTGTAGTGAAGTGTAGAGTCCTTGTCCAGGAAAAGGAAAGGCCAACAAAAGTTCCGGCAAAGTGCAATTCATACACTTGTCATTAATATATAAATTAATGGTTACAAAAAATGCAGTGAGGTACAGAGACAGTACGGAGTAGATATGGTCACTTTTAATCTATTTTTATTTATTGTTTTGTGCACGTCCGTTTGTCTTTCTATTATATTTTTGTTTGTTATCTTTTGTAATATTTGTATGTTTTGTATTTTTTTTGTATTTGTCTATTTGTGTTTTTATTTTATTTTTGTTTGTATCACTTATCTTCTTTTAATATTTGTATGTATTGTTTCTCTTAATTTTTATTTTGTACTTTCTCTGTTGATGAACTGCCATCAAGCGTACGCTCATTTGAAGTAATACATTATTATTATTATTATTATTATTATTATTATTATTATTATTATTATTATTCAAACACATCTCCAAAAATACAATCGCTGATTGAGAACAAAAGTTTACCTATGATCTGATCGTCTCCTTTTCAGGATTTGGATGACAACGGTTGTCGAGATGCGAGGGATATATATTAGGTTGATCTCCTGGCCCCGTAGTCAGGCTGACCTGCAGGATCAGCAACTCCCGCTCCGACCACGTTCCTCTTTAAGCTACCGCAACACTGAAACAGTTTTACAGGTGAAACCCGTAAACTGAATATTTTGATGCGAGTCTAGGAGGCGCAGCTGTAAAAGTCGTAGCAAGGCCATCATCACTAACCGGCATATGTTGAAGATTTTGAAAATTTTCAATTTACTAGAATATTTTTGGTCTTTGATTTTAAAGACAGAACATTTTTCTTTGTCATTGCTTTGTATTAATATTTATTACATAATACATACATCGCACCGTTTAGGAAATTAATTGTTTCCATCGTCAGGCTTACTCATTGAAAAAATAAATAAATATAATATGATATATGATAATACATATAATACGATAATACGATGGAAACAACTAATTGTCCAAATCTTGCGCTGCATGTGTTATGTAATTAATATTAATATAAACCAACGACAATGAAAAATGTTCTGCCTTTAAAATCAAATACCAAATTATTATAGTATATTGAAGAAATATAGACAGAAAAAATAAATAATAATTATAAATCGAAAATGATCGCCTTCGAGACAAAACACTAGGGTTTTTGCTGGAACTTTTGCGTTTATGACCAGGTCTCGCAAACGACAGTTGACCCCGCCGGGTACTCGGGAGCCGAGTGCAATGCGGGTACGCGGGGAGGGGCCTTGGGGTGCACCGAGTGATCAGCGCATGACGTGGCGCTGCCGGCGCGTGGGAGGGGCCACAGCCTGCAACATAAATCACTTCCCAAGGGCCCGGGAGCGAGCCCTCTCCCAGGCAGCGTCCCGGCGATTGATCTCCGGAGCGGGAGAAGGGAGGGGGCGGTGGGGGGGGAGCGGATCGTGGCGGTTCGTTGCGGGACGGGTCCTGGCGGGGACGGGCAGAGATGGGTGTGGAGGGGTAGGCCATGGCGGGACAAGGCGAGGCAGGGCGGCGCCGGGCGGGACAGCGCGGGGAAGGGCGGAGCCGGGTGTGGCCAGAAAGGGCCTGGCGGGGTCGGGCGTGCTCGGGCGGGGCCGGGCGGGGCCGGGCGGGGCCGGGCGGGGCCGGGCGGGGCCGGGCGGGGGTAGGGGTTGGGGGGGGGGGGGGGGGGGGGGGGGGGGCAGTGACGGGTCGGACAAGGCGGGCCAGGGCGGGACAGAGGGACAGGGCCGGGTGAGGCGGGGCAGGGCGGAGAAGGGCAAGGTAAGGCGAGGCAGGGCGAGGCAGTGCGGGGCAGGGCGGGGCACGGATGTGCAGGGCGGTGCAGGACGGGGCAGAGCGAGGCAGGGTGGAGCAGAGTGGGCTAGGGTGGACCAGGGCGGGGCGAGAGCGGAGTTAGTGCAGGATGCGCGGGGCAGTGTGGGGACAATGTGGAGCAAATTCGGAGGGATGTGGGATCATAGCGGGGCGGGGCCTTGCGGGACCGTGCGGGGACGTGCGGGGACGTGTGGGTACGTGCGGGGACGTGCGGGGACGTGTGGGGACGTGCGGGGACGTGCGGGGACGTGCGGGGTGGACGGGGTGGACGGGGTCGGGCGGACCGGGCGTGGCAGGGCGGGGCCGGGCGGGACCCGCCAGGGCTTGGCAGGGGGAGATGGGCGTGCCGGCTAGAATCGATATGGAGAAAAGATTGCCTCGAAAGTGTTGGCGGAAGAGGCTGTGAAAGAGGAGATCTCCACCACTACCCCCTCCTTCTCCTTCTGCCACAACCTCTATAAGACGCTCACACAGAATTCTATCTCCGCAGGCCGCGTTTACTTTACGGGCATTCCTCCCTCTCTTGCGGGGGAGATTAAGATAAGTTAGAGGAGGAGGCAGCATAGGAAGGGAAAAATCTGAGACGTTTCCTGGGATCCTCTTTCGACGGAAGCAGATCGTCTTAGATGGATACTCGGCACTAATAAAATTCGATCGCGTAGGATGAGTGTTGTCGTTTCTGTAGGCTGATGTTGATGCTCAAAGATTGGTTTCAACCAGTGAGAAGTAACTGCGTGTGGGGTACAAATAAGAACGTTTATCTCGAGAAGAATATAGGCACAAAAGATAACGAATTTCTTCTAAGTGCTTCTGTCGATGATTAAACTTCTCAGAGCAGTAATTTGTAATGTTAAGAATATACGAGATATAATTGTCACCTTACCATCACCTTGGTGAATTCACTTACGATCGGGGAATATGTTCCGCAGACGTACAGCTATCCAAATTGTGACCATGTTACTAAGTAACAATGTATTTTAATTAACTAATTTAACTAATTTAATTACTATTCAAGATGTCAACTTATGTTATAGATATGCTTAGGTCGGCTTGCCAATTCCTAAGCACACACCGAGAAAAGAAAACTGTGACCGTCTGCGAATAATTTGAGCGACTTTAAAATTTTACAAAATTCTCCTGATAGCATAATCGTTTTTTAAAATTAGAATTACATCATTGCTGATTGTTTGAAATGGTATTATGTATCTTGTATAGTTGATACAAAGAAACTACCTGTATTATCAGATGATACACACCGTGAATTTTTTATAAATAAGCCATCCTACCTAAAAAATGTACTTCTGCCTGAACGTAAACACACTGAACGATGTGTCGATAAGGAACAGCGAGAAAAAAAATCATTTTTGGAACTTGGTGTGGAAAGTATACCATTAGCTTTTTTGAGTTTTAATTGAACATTGGAATACCAGAGAAAATTACTATTGCATAGAAAAAGACAATTTTTTTAAAGTAAACCTAGCTGAAACGAGCCTATCAATTTGAACCTAGCTTTAAAATTTTCAAAATTCTTCGAATATAACCTTTTGAAGTAAATGGCATTGATACTTATGAAAATTTTTAATTATTTATTAACAAAAATCTGAAATGCTCTAAATTGAACGGGTTCGATCTTTGATAGTATATTTACATTCATTTTCAGAAGAAAATAGGAATATAACGGAAAACAACCTTTATCGATTCAAACAAGTTTCTCAAGATGTGGATGAAGTCATTTTCAAAGTGCTGTCACTACCGGAGAGTAAATCTTACATATTACAGCCTTTAAAGGAACACATTGAACTAATCTCAGTGCCAAAACACTAGAATATTTATTGTACTCACCTCAATATTTGAATAAATTAAATGTTACGAGTACCAGTAGAAAGCAAGAACTTTTAAGTTTTTGAAAAATCTGATTCGTAACATTTTACCCTAGAACGATCATGTGATTTACCTATGTAATTTGAATATTGATGTCTCCAATCCTAAGGCTTATGGATTGATTATGGGCTTTCAGAAGTTTTTCCAACTTAAACATTTCATAAATGACTACACGCGTTGCTCTTTTACTCCCAGTACCATAACTGATCTCTTTTTTGTAACGCGAGAATTAAAGATAATGAATACGAAAATAATTCACACATGATCACTCTCTAATCTTGGCTAATATTTGTGTCCAGGCACGCTTTGGTAATAAAGATATGATACTGCGCAGAAATCTGCATTCTATACCTGTGGGATTTTTCTCCCGTTCTACCGACCAAATGCCTTGCAGTGATGTCTTGGAGTGTATAGACATAGATTCCAAGGTGGGGTTTTTAGTGATTACAGTATGTATTTTTTTAACATTTTCCCCCATTGGAATTGGTGCAGTCCAGGAAGAGAACATCGCCTTGGTTAACATATTCTGTAAAGATATTAATTATTCCAACGATCGATACTATGAATCATGGAATTTGTCTCCGTAAATTGAAAGCATATGATTGTTCTGACTCCGCTATAAAATTTTTTATCAGTCGTTTCGTTGAGAGAGAACAGAGAGTTGACCTATCGTTGCAGGAGGTCCAAAAGATTTCTGCATCAATTCATAACAAGTCAAGGGTACCATAAGGCTCAATTTTGGGTCCGACCTGCTTTAATTTATATGTGGCTGATATGCATGATTTAGACTTATCGTCTACTATCCTTACTTACGCTGATGGCACCCAGCTATTCCTAGGATTCTCTCGAGAGAACCTAAATCTAGAGCAAGTATCCTCGAGGTGGAGATCATGAAAATTTCGGAGTGATCAAATCTAAACAATCTTGTTTTGAATCCGTGTAACACTGCTTTTAACTGCAACTGAACGTCTTGGTGACATCAAAGGTATATCAATTGATATTTATGGTACACATGTATTAACTGTCGAGCCGCAGTAATTTGAGTTTAATTCTTGAAACATCTAGGAAATTTCATCGACATTATTAATTTAATCATCATTAATTATTAGTTTTATATCTAAAGTATGTTCTAATGCATATACCCGATTGAGAACTTTATACTCGCTAGGAAAATCTTTACCAACTAAGCTAAAACTGTATTTCACGGATTTATTGATCTTATCTCAGTTTAACTTTGCGGATACTGCCTATGGCCCGGAATTGAATTTAGAAATATTTAATTATTTATTACAAAGAAACTGCACTTTCTTCAATCGCAAAATAAGATTATGGATAAATGTATACCGTTTTCACTAAAATCCTGCTTAAAGGCATCGACATTAACTAAGAATCTCATTAGTTCTGCACCTTTACGCAACTGGTGAATCGTTTGGCGGAAAGCGTAAGCAAGCTTGGTTTTCAAATGTTCTGTTAACAGAATTCCCCTGCTAATAGAGTTGACCCAGTGCGGACGAACGTTTGTTCGGCGTCTGGCACATAATTACGTTTTTGAACAATGCAAACAAATGAATTTAATTACCTTTTCGACCAACGCTCGCTGTATAAACATTGAGCTGATATTTCAGTCGCGACATGACACTAAAATAACTGGTGCTAGTGAAAATTCACCCTTAGAACTAAGGCTAGCTCAGCACAACCACTCCATTTACTAGCCCAATTATCTGAAAGCGCAAATAATCTGATCTGGAAAGGAAATTAATATGTAGTCTAATAATCACCAACTTTAAGAAATTCTACAAAAACATCGGTTTTTTTCTTTTCTAAATGAAAGATTTACGGAAATCAAGTGGTGCTACATGTATATATTTACAATAATAAGGGTATTTACATAACGAAAATTCGTGATTTTTGCTTCAAATGAAAAGTAGTGGGCACCATATGGGTTATCATTTGCTATTAACAACCGGTTTATAGTATAAAAGTTACATTTTCAAAATATATTTAAATAAATAGAATTTAGGTTTATTTGCTGTCGTGTCTTCATTTCGTCGTTGGATCGTGTGACTTGTAACCGTCTTCCGAAAGCAGAAAAATTACATTGTATTATTCAAAGGCGAGCAGAAAATTTCTCATTTGGTAAACAAAGCACGTTCGTAAGTTTCATTTAAAAACCTCTCGAAACACATAGAAAAAACAGGTTTTGCGCTTTATTTACAACTTAAATAGGAGAATCGGCATTAGGTAAAATTCCGAGTAGAACTGAGAAAGCATTTCTCTATGGGGGAGGGGACTGTCCTTACAAAATCAAACGAAAGAAGCAGAGGATAGATGTCACAAAACACTCTTTTATGATTCAGGTGATAAAGGACTTACCCTCGACAGTCTTTGAAACATTTTCTTGCTCTGCAAAAATGTTTAGAAGTAAATTAGATTGAATATAATTTAGTTTATATTAGCAATATTATCTAGTTTGCATTTGCTATTTAGAATAAGAAATGTACTTGCATGTAAATGCAGTGCAATGCAGTTCAGTATAGTGTTGGGTACAGTGTAATGATCAGTGAGGAATGGGGGTAAGAGAAAAGAAGTGAAATGGGCCGGGCATGTAAAGTACATAGCTTAATGTGATTTAGTGTAGCGTAATGAGGGGATGTAAAGTGAAGGGCAAAACAACAATAGGCAATAACATATCCAAAATTGATGCAATAATTCTGTTGCTGGGGTTTGCACTTGTTTTAGTTTGCTTACTTATCATTAGGGGGCGGATTTTAATGAAATATATTTTTTTCTTTTCAGTTTAGAACATTGCCATTTAGTACAGAAATATATTTTATGTTATGACAAAAGGAAATGACCCATTTTTACAGATCATTATTTTGCATTTTTTTATTTCGAATAAAAAGTCATTTTTTACCTTTTCCCGTCATTTTAATGCATTTTAGTATGCATAGTAGTGCATAGTACTTGCTTCAAATAATAATTAAGAGATGCAACAATTGTTCTTCACGGAATTGATTGGTAGCCTATTTGATTTGTTTGCTCAGAATTTGTTTTGACAGCCATTGTGAGAATGTAATTCTTGTGACGTATACCAGCGTCATTGCCGGTTCGGCCGATTTCGCGATATCCAAAGAGATTCCCTAGTAAAGAACAGTCCAAACCAAAATGTTGCATGCTGAATTCACTCAAACGAATGGAAGATGCCTCGATTACATCAGTAACGTATCCAATTGAGATTGAGAAAGATTGAGTTGTTCATTCGAACTGGTTTTGATAAACTTTTTGCGTCATTTCTTTTGCTACATATATAATTTTATTGTCAATGAATTTACAAAAAATGTATAATCAATGCATTTTGACACCAAGCGGTCCGCGACGCGCTTTCCGACTGGTCCCACGTGCTACCTTCGCGAGGGCGTACCGACCCTCACCCTCGAGACCTGATTCGCGCCTCCGCTCTCGCTCCTTTATAAACCTCTCTCACTTTTAAGAAAATTTATTTTGAAGGGAACACTCACTTTTAACAGAATTTATTTTAAAGGGTGTAGTAAATATATAGACAAAAAGTAACTCACTTATTGATTCGCATATTTTTGCGATGTATTGTAGGAATTGTTCATCTCGATAGACAATACAAACCAATTTAAACGACTTACAGGGCGAAAAAAACACAAATTGCTGAGATGGCTCAAGGCATCAGCTGATGGCACCATAGTGCCTCCGACTGAGAAGTCCTACGGTTTGACTCCCGACGGTGCCAACATTTTTTACACTTGATATGATTAGCTACATCGAATTATGCCGCTGCACGGAGGAGAATTCCGGTTGCCAGCTGCTCTCATCGGTAGTTTTCGGTTTTTTTCCGATCTACACCAGACGAATGCCGGATCAGTACCCTAACAAACGGACCAAGGATCGCGCGCGATCTTCCCTACCTCTTCCTTGACTTATCCTCTCCCCTTACACACACACTAACATGCATAACACTACCACACATACCGTGAGACAGGTCGAGAGCTTAGAACATGTCCCGGCTATGGCGGTGCCTCGCTGGGAGATATCTGGATAGGGAATCCCCACTAGGTCGGCGCCGGATATCGCAATCCAGTGGAGGAATAACACCGCCACCTCTCGAGGAAAACGCATGCACTAACCTTTCGGGATAACGACCCTAGTAGTTGACGCGCCCGGAATCATTGACAATGAATCCTAATGTTATTCTTCAAAGGAAATCATTTGTCTCTCTCGCCGTTTCGGCCCTCAAGTCGAAATACTGGGTGCACCATCCATTATTTCATGCCGTTTGTCGTCAATGCCTCGTGATCTCGAGAGTTCATTAAATCATACCAACGGAAACGAGAAGAAAGCATTGCGACGGATGACCAAAGGAAGCCAAGAGTAAGCAAAACTTCTCGCGAATAATTACATTCGAAATCAGGTGTTTCTTGTCTTCCCAACGTCGTTTCCTAGTCGCAATTCTAAACTGTAAGAAACGGAACGCCCCTTGTTGAAAATTTCATTACCCAGCCCTCAGATTTCCGAGACGCGAAGTCCGGAGGGGTTTCGTCTAAACAAATGACGGTTGGCTACGAGGCGAATTACAAACAGGGACCTTTTTTTTCGTTCCTGCCATCGTCTTGGTCTTAAATGAGTTTCATTTTCAGCCAGAATGCAAGGTTTTAAATAACACCGAGAAATTAAGTTTCAGTACTTTACTTCAGTTTCTGTTTTTAATTCACGAGAAAGAATATTGTCACATAAATACGAAGATCATTCGCCTTTATTTTTTTAATATAGAAAAACTGAAGACTTGTTGAAAATGTGAAGAAATAAAAGTTTAATTATGTCACATATGCATCAGCATTTCTCCAACTTTTTGTATTTTTATATTGTACGTATTCGAAAATATGATAATATTTACTTGTACATGAACTATTAGAAACTATATTAGAGTGAATTTTAACTACTAAAATTGTAGTGCCTGTCTGTGACTTTCAAATAACTGCATTTTTATAATTTCGTATGCTTATTTAGATGATCCAAAATAATTCGTCTGTTTTGTGTGTCGGTTCTGGATTCTGCAATTGCAGCAACGTTTCTCATTCAAGTAATGCCACGAGTGGACTTAACGGATGAGAATCGGCATATCGTTTGAACAAAGCCCTGGAATATTTAGTTTTTCCGAGAAGCGATGATGTAGCCCTGGCTTGTATGCTGCGTTATTATTTCCCGATAACGTTAAACTTGTTTCTTGGTGACTATGTAAGAAGATGATTATTCAAAGGACACTTTAATTACAATGTGCAGTTTAATTACAGTAGTGCGCTAAAACTATTCTCCTGAACTAGAGACAGAATAATTTTATCTGCAAAGGATTGCGATTTTATTTTTCAAATAGTTTGCCATGTGTCACACAAATTTCTACGATGTGTTGGTACATTATCTCCCAGGATAACTTCAGATTCTTTCCGGTCATCTACAGTTCTTAAATTTGAAACACAAATTTCAGATCTAATTTATATTGTTAATAATATCCACATTACTAATTTTCGATGCACGCAGAACTTTGCAGCCTCCGCCTACGTGAGAGGTGCTTGTTTTTTCTTTAGATTTTCGGAAATTTGATAAAATCGAAAAGCATGGAAATAGTTTCCATTTTGACTGAAATATGTAAATATTTATTGTGTTATTCCGCCTTTGCTTGGAATACTGCGCCCCTGATTGTTCAGTCTCAGCGTGATTGACTGGAGGAAGCCCGAGAGGATACGTTAGCTTCATTTTCATTTCACATACATAAAATACTTACAAACATTAAAAGCAATGTGCGCAAGCAGTATAATACGGATATACCTTAAAAGACATTTCTTGAGGCGTACTTTATGTAATACTGCCATATTGTCCTCAGAAAATAATGCATGATCACTAATATGATGTGATAATGCATCCAAAGCCGCTAATACTTCATTTATAAAAATATAGTCTGAGTTGGTTGGCCAATTCGCTGTATCATCGCCGCTGACAAATGTATAGGATATCATGGAAGCCTCTGAATGTACTTTAATATGATGGGAACACTAATGATAGTCCGCCATCGACGAGAGCATGAAACGAGAGGTAGTGCGAAGCACGGAAATAGCCGAGCAACGCGACCAAATGGAAAGGCTTCCAACCTTGCCACCGTGAATCAGCCTATCTTACTCTCCAGAGCAAAATTGAATCGCCCCTAACATAACATAACATTGATTGATTGATTTTTTCGTGTTTCCGGGCACGTCAATAGCTTTGGTCATTAGTCCCGTTAGTGTAGAGCATGTTTTTTTCTCGGGAGACGGCGGTGATCTTCCCCCGCTGGATGGCGAGATCCGGCGCCGACCTACCGTCGGCTAGTGGGACTTCCCCCTAACCAGGACTCTCCCACCAGCGAGGAACCGCCCCAGCCAGGACAAGCTCTAAGCTCCCGACCGGTCTCCCGGAATATGTGGTAGTGTGGTGCATGTTAGTGTAAGTCTATGTGTGTGTAATGGGAGAGGATAGGACAAGGAAGAGGAAGGAAAGATCCCGCGCGGTCCGTGGCCCGTTTGTTAGGGTACTGCTTCGGCATTCGCCTGGTGTTGATCGGAGAAACAACGGAAAACTATATTTGTATAAAGGTATAATACACGCATTTTATGTAGCATTTCATGGAATTGGTAATATGTCAACGTTCTAACAAATTATTTAATATTTTGTAAAAATGTTCAGTGTTTTAGATACCATTACTCGTTCATATTTGAACCAAAAGACGATTTGTTTCTAAAATATTATTATTATTATTTTGATTTTTTAAAATGGATTACAATTGTAATCCACGCGACCACTCGCGTTCCAATTCTGAGAGCGACCACTGAAGGGTTAAATACCACCTCATAGGTAGAACCATGAATACGAAAACCTCTCTCTTACACAGACCCCCAACAATTTCCGGCCCTGATGGTTTACCAGGATGGGGTAAAAATGCCAATTAAATCTAGTTTGATTGCGCACGATTGGACGGTCATGGCACGAAGAACATTGGTCGGACTCGGCAAGTATACAGGAGATGTGTCGAAAATTGACGGACAGAAATATTCCTCTAGAAACTGTAAAACAATTTACCAACCTGGGTGTGGCTCTGAAAATGAATGACAGCTGGAAAAGTAATGGCAGAGCATCAAAAAACAAAGAAATGCGTGTGTTAAGATAGTGAAAGCTAAAGCAAATAGACTGAAAATAACCCTCTTTCAGATATCATGTTTAGCGCCATTGCAATCCCAGCCGTGCTCTATGGGGCTGAAGTGTGGGGAATACAAAATGCCCGGAACCAAGTAAGGTAATTATCTCGTATTACAATATAATTCAAAAGCTGTCACAGGCCACAATAAAACAGCGGCATTCTGTGGAAATTCAGCTCTGTTGTGTGAAAGCACAATGCCTAAAGAGGTCTGAAGATTGGTGGGATATTATCAAATGAACGTGAAACGAAATTGAACTTTAATGCTTTAATGTTACGATGAAATGGCAAAATACCAACTAGAATAAGCTTTAAACCTAGCTGCGTTATCGTAGAAATTCAGGGTACCAGAAGGGTCAGACAAGAAGATCCACATGCCACTCACCGAGATTCACGTAAAGAAATCTCTCGAAAAGAATAGCACCCGAGAAACAGTTTCGGAGATGAAATCGAGGAAATCTCTAGAAATACAGAAATTTATGAGAGAGGATTAAGAACGAAGTATGTATATTCTAAATTCTCTAACTTGTAAATAATTAGAGAGCATGGTTTACATGGAGAAATTGGAAACAAAAAATTACTGTTGAAAATACAGATCATGTGCAATATGTGAGAGTAAGAAAATTGGGAACATTTTCATTTGAACTGCCAAAGTAGCATCTGATGCACAATGCATCTACATTTTGCATTCGGGCGACTATGAAACGACAGGGAGATATAAAAGTCTGAGTCTTTTAATTCTGCAAAATAACCGTCCGCAATTTGCACGTCTTCTTTGACAATTTATGTCAGCGCTCCGACAAAAACAGAAAGCAGAGACTGCATAACGTCAAGGGGAAAGCCCGACTCAGCAAATGCACGACACCCAAAATCAACATTACCGCAGACTTTCAGATCATACATGTACAAATTGAGTCAGGGTTACAGCAGTGGTTCTAGATAATCTCTTTTTGAATCCAAACCAATTATGCTGTGACAAAAAATATTATATTTAAATGAGAAGAAAAACTCCAGTATATTCAATCTACGAACGTTGCTAAACGTGGAAATAATATAAAAATGATAGAAGTATTGAATAGAAATTCGTACCATTCTGCTCAACATGTAGATTTTGCAATATAATAGATGCTCAAGGGTAATTCGTTGAGATGTTCGATTTTTCACTAACAAAATTTGTAACTATTTATCTAAAAAGAGCATTAGATTTGAAGAAAAGTAATTTTGCTTCAAAGCAGTGGCATGTAAATATTACAGACTTTTGCAACATTGTTAATGACGTATTATTTAGTAAAAGTTAAGTTTTCTCTTGAAATTTTGGCTTGTCACAAATATTCAATTACTTCTTAACCAACCTTTTTTAAATAGTTCTTAGATGCATTAATTAGTTAAATATGTTTTAGAACACGCTAATTATATCATTGCACTAAATATAATAATTTAATCAATTCATGAAAAAGATATTCATGAAAAAGATATTCCACAACAGAATTCCACAATCCATACAGCAGATATTGAAAAGATACCTCCCCTAAAGTTTTAAAATTTACAATTTTTAACCGTCTTTGACCTGAAGTATTTCATTAAAAGGGGAAACTAATGAATCACAACTGTGACAAGTAACTCACGTGCCTCACAAACAGCAAAGTCTTGCAAACGGAATGAAGCTGTTGACGTAACTGCCTGGTTGCACGCACGTGCTAAACGGCTCTTTGATGGTGTTATCTCATTTCAACAACGGCAAGAGAGTGGGTAGCCTGCCCTTTACATTGTCTGCGTTTACTCCGTGTTCTATCTGCACATTTTGCTCCTTGCCTTCCTATCAGGGAAATGCACATTTTTAAATTTAAATAAGACTAATTGGCTTACCTCGGCCCGTTGTGAAATGGCGTTCTCGCTGCATTCCTATTCTTTTTGTACTGCAAAAGAAGAAAGAACTATTATGAGTGGGGTCTCGATCTCGGGTCTAAAATGAACGGCCTTTGGTTTTTTCAGGAGGTGCTAGTTTACACATAATATTACGCAATTTACATGCGCAAGAATATTGTATGGAATTTGCTTTTAATTCACGTTACATTTAATACGGTTAGGGTTAGGAATGTGCTAATATAACTTCTAAAATCCTCTCGCCTATCAATAGTTCATTTTACTTATATTTCTAGGATCTACAGTAAAATTCACCGCAGCATATAAAGCTTTACGAACAGCAAAGTATTGAGTTAATACTTCTCTTATGACGAAAATAAACAAACGTGATTGAAGATATTTGAATTTTGAGAACTTATTGAGAACGTGGTTTTGATTATTCGATTACTGATCTGAATGTTGAAGCAAGCTGCTCTCCGAGCACGCAGATAAGAGGTTGTAAAAGATAATAAACAATACGCCAGGCATTTTTGATGGAGTTAGAACCACTAATTCTAAAACTTTTTAGTTTGCGGTACACATTTAGTTATGGGGAACACTGCATAATTTTCGTAGAGGAGAACCTGCTCATATTAGAAACTTCAAATTTTTAGAAGTTCCTCACAATTTCAGCTTTTAACAACAAACCTCAGCAAAGAGGGACTTTGAGCAACAATATTAAAAATAGAAACATGAAGAACTGCCTTTTGGAAATGAATATTACAAGAGGGCGCGGGTCTTCAACTATTTCCTATATTTAACTTTAGTAGAAAAGTGAAGACTCATCTCTCACTAAAAACAAACATAAAATGCACAATTATTTTAACCAACTAGTTTTTGTTTATTTTCCTCCTTTCCTTCATTTTCTCTGTTCTCCCCTTTTGACTGTTTTCCTCCTTTCCTACCTATTGCTTACTCTTTTACCCCGGGCCTTCCAAATAATCCTGCTTTATTTGCACGTTTGGATCGATGTGTATATTATAATGATGGATAGGTGACAGGTAAATGATTATGAAGAAATGCTCTAAGAGTAGAGATCATTTGGAATATTTCTTCTAACACAAAAACAGTATTCCAGTGGTGAAAACAGACCTCTTACATATTTTATGATAGCAATATTGGGTTTGTTGAATTGTACCGGTGTATTTTATACCCTCGGACGAGACGATTCTAAAAGTACATGTTATCACACACATAATGAATCAATCTGTCTTCCTTCTATGTGAGCAGTTCTTTCCCAAATATTTAATACAGTATTCTGTGTATGATTATTATAGAATACTTGATACTTATTTTTAATTGAAATTTATTAGCAGATAAATCGGAAATTTAAACGAGATTTATGTAATTACTTTATCAATGCTTACTAAAAATAATGATCCAGAAAAAGTTAAAGGGATACTACAGATATTTTTCAATGCATTCCAGTACATTTAAATAGTAGATCTAAATCACAATGTCAACTAAATTTAAAGTATATTCGTTCTTTACAGTCTAAAGTTCATCAAATGTTGTTTTATAACGCAATACTTCTATGACAACTCTCTCAACTAATATGTAGTTTCTTTTGATATTCACGGTTTAAAACATAGCAAACTTTCAGGTGGTTCGAAAATTTAGTGACTTCTGAGCATGCAAGATGCATGTATTTACACGATATTTAAAGAAGAGAATTTGGAGATGTTTAAAAATACAATTATAGGACGAGCTGCATATCATGTTCACTTTAAATTTATTTTTTTTCACATTTTCGTGGTTTCAAATTGAGAAAGATCAATTGCAGTAGTTTAATTTAAAAAAAAAAACTTACACGAGGAGTTCCTTGAAACCAGGTCACAAAGCAAACAGAGAATATCTGTCTCACCCCGCATTTGTCACCATAATTTCACTTTTTGCCCAGAATGGCTGACACCACAGCTGTCTGAACAA
Source organism: Teleogryllus occipitalis (assembly GCA_011170035.1). Lineage (NCBI taxonomy): Eukaryota > Metazoa > Arthropoda > Insecta > Orthoptera > Gryllidae > Teleogryllus > Teleogryllus occipitalis. The sequence goes on along the minus strand of BLKR01004069.1, from coordinate 28,928 downwards.
CGTTCGTCACCAAGACACAGTAAATGTTGCCAAAAGAGCAAAGAAGCGTTAACCGTTTTGACACCGTAACCTCACTCACCGAGAAGATTCCGCTGGCCATCCTCGCTAGAATGCGGTGACTCGAGTCAGGGAAGGGGAAAGGGGTATGTGGCGGGGTGGGAGCGCGTGGGAAGTGTCAAGAGGCAGGAGGGAGGGCGGTGGGGAGAGGAAGGAAGAAAAGGAGTGAAACATAGGTGGAAGGGAGGCAAGAGAAGAAGAGAGGGAAAAGCGAGAAGGGGAGGAGAGAGCGGAGACGGGGGTAAATTAGAGGAGAAAGGAGAATGGTGAGAGTAGGAAAGTGCGGACGTGGCGCGAAAGGGACGCGAGGTGTGTCACATATGTGGAAGGACGCGGGGGGTGGGGGAGGCAGAGAGAAAAGAGATGAGTGAATAGGGTGGGAAAGCGGGGCTGGGCTGGGCGATTACGGGCTGGATGGGGGTAGGCTGGGCTGAGCTTGGTGGGACTGGACGGGACTGAGCTGGGCTGGGCGGGACCGGGCGGGCAGATCGGGGTGGACGGAGCGCGGGTGGATGGAGCGGGGTGGTTTGAGTGGTGTGGGCGGAGCGGGATGGGCGGTGCGGGGCGGGCGGAGTAGGACAAGCGGAGCGGGAGAGCGCAGTGGGGAGGGCGGAGCGGGGAGGGCGGAGCGGGGTGGGCGGAGCGGGGTGGTGGAGCGGGTCGGGAGAGCGGGTGGGCGGGACGGCGGGCGGGCGGGCGGAGGGAGAGGGGAGCGGGGGAGGGAGGGCGGGAGGGCGGAGCGGGGAGGAGCGGAGCGGGCCGGAGCAGGGCGGAGCGGGAGGGCGGAGCGGGGAGAGCGGGGGAGGGCGGAGCAGGGGGCGGGCGGAGCGGGGAGGGCGGAGCGGGAGAGCGGGAGGGGGGAGCGGCGGAGTGGGCGAGCGGGGGGTGGAGCAGCGGAGGGGGAGGCGGAGGGAGGGCGGAGCGGGGCGGGAGGGGGAGCGGCGGAGCGGGCGGGAGGGCGGGCGGAGCGCGGGAGGGCGGAGCGGGAAGGGAGGGGGAGCGGGGAGGGCGGAGCGGGGAGGGCGGAGCGGAGGGCAGGCGGAGGGAGGGCGGAGGGAGGGCGGAGCAGGGAGGGCGGAGCGGAGCGGGCGGGGAGGGCGGAGCGGGAGGGGCGGAGCGGGGAGGGGGGGCGGAGCGAGGGCGAGCGGAGGGGGAGGGCGGAGCGGGGAGGGCGGAGCGGGGAGGGCGGGAGCGGGGAGGGCGGAGCAGGAGGGCGGAGCGGAGGGGGCGGAGCGAGATGGGCGGAGCGGGGGGAGGGCGGAGCAGGGGGAGGGTGGGAGGGCGCGGAGGGCAGGGCGGGAGGGCGGAGCGGAGGGAGGGCGGAGCGGGAGGGCGGAGCGGGGAGGGCGGAGCGGAGGGCGGAGCGGGGAGGGCGGGAGGGGGCGGAGGGCCGGAGTGGGCGGAGCGAGAAGGGCGGAGCGGGGAGGGCGGAGCGGGGAGGGCGGAGCGGGAGGGCGGAGCGGGTGGGCAGAGCGGGGATGGCGGAGCGGGTGGGCGGAGCGGGGAGGGCGGATCGTGTTGGGCGGGCCTGGGCAGGGATGGTAAGGCCAGACGGGACTGGGGTGGACGGGGCGGGTGGTGGTGGGCGGGGCAAAACGTGTGCGCGGAGGGCCGAGGTGACGAACGCGCGTTTGTTGCCCGCCGCGCCGTCAGCGCGGGAGTTATAGGCGCGCCAGGCGCAGCAACTGGCCGCACGTGCGTGCGCTGCGGAGGCCGTGCCTTCCGGAGGACACGTCCCCTCTGTCGAAAGGCGCGCGGGACGTGTGCCCCGCGATATTACCCTCCTGGCGCAGCGGCACCGCGGTGGCGCAAATCAAGGAGGAGGTGGAAGGGGTGCAGGGGAAGAGAGTGGAGAGCAGAAGGAGGAAGCGTACCTAAAGGAAGAGCACGTTTGTGGAAGAGACAAGATCGCAGAATTGCCATTGAAAACTAGTAAGAGAAAATGCTAGAGTAAAAAGAAAGTGAAAGATGGGTGAAGAGAATAGGTATGAAGTGAGGAGATAGGATATGAGGGAGTGATAGTTTAAAATGAACAGAGAAATAGTGGTAGTAGAGGGGGAGTGGGGAAGAATGGAGGGGGGAAGTGAAAGCGAAGAAGGTGATCGATTTTGTGGCAACGACAGAGGAGGGGGGAATAATCGGAGACGCCGTCAGTGATAAAATTTGTGGGGGAAGATGTGATGGAGGCATGGACGGTGGAGGTGGAATAGTAAGGGGTGGCAGCGGTGGCGATAACTTTGGAAGAGTTGTCGATAGAGAGGACGGTTCTGAGAATGGATTGATTGATTGATTGATTACTTGTTTGTGATTTCGGGCACGTCAACTAATCTGGTCGTAAGTCCCGTAAGTGTAGTGTAAGTTTTTTCATTAGGCAGTGGTGATGATCTTTCCCCACTAGATGGCGAGATCTGGCGCCGACCTACCGCCAACTAGCGAGGTTTTTCCCAACCAGGTGTCTCCCACCAGCGGGGCACCGCCCCTGCCGGGTCAAGCCCGAAGTCCCTGACCGGTCTCCCGGCACGTGTGGTAGTGTAGTGCATGTTAGTGTAAGTGTGTGTAACTAACGGGTGAGGATACGACAAGGAAGAGGAAGGAAACATCGCGCGCGGTCCGTCACCCCTCTGTTAGGGTACTGCTCCTATTCGCCTGGTGTTGACAGGAGGAAACGCGGAAAACTAGCGATCAGAGCAGCCGGCCGCTAGAATTATCCTCCAAACAGTGACTGAATTCGATCAAGCTAATAAGAGTGTCGAAAACCCTACCGCCGTCGGGACTCGAACCTAGGGCCTAGAACCTCCCGTTCAGAGGCCTTGCAGTACCATCAGTTGACTGAGCCAACTCTCCCGGTCACATTCTTTTAAATTGCCGGTCGGTGATGGGGAGGTGATGGTGGAGGTGACAGTGGAGGAGGTGACGGTCGTAACAACGACGGGGATGGTGACGGTGGTGATGATAGCGTTGATGTTGCTGCAGGTGGTGATACCGATGGCTGCGGTTGGGGGGATGGAAGAGTCTTTGGCAGGTGGGTGGTTGAATTTGATTGATTGATTTTTTCGTGTTTCCAGGCGCGTCAACAGCTTCGGTCATTAGTCCCGTTAGTGTAGTGCTGGTTTTTCCTCGGGAGATGGCGGTGATCTTCCCCTGCTGAATAGCGAGATCCGGTACCGACCTACCGTTGGCTAGTGGAGTTTCCCCATATCCAGGACTCTCCCACCAGCGGGGCACCGTCCCAGCCGGGACAAGCTCTCAGCTCCCGACCGATCTCCCGGAATATGTGGCAATGTAGTGCATGTTACTGTAAGTGTGTGTGTGTGGGAGAGGATAGGACAAGGAACAGGAAGGACAGATCGCGCGCGGTTCGTGGCCCGTTTGGTGGGGTACTGCTCCGGCATTTACCTGGTGTTGATCGAAGAAACCACGGGAAACTACCGACCAGAGCAGCCGGCCGCTAGAATTCTCCTCCAGACAGCGACTGAATTCGACCTAGCTGAAAAGCTAGTGTCAAAAGTCCTGCCGCTATCGGGACTGGAACCTAGGACCTTCCGGTCAGAGGCGCTGAAGTGACATCAGTTGATGCACTGAGCTACCGCTACCGGTGGGTGGTTGAAAGTAGGGTAGAACCAGAACCAGCGGGGGTGGCGGCAGATATATAGTGGAGGTGGAAGCGGTGCCATTTGACGCGTCGTACTCGAAAGAAAGAAGAAACCAAGTAGGAGGACATGGCGGCAGCGAGCACTGTGCAGACGTATCTCACCAAGACTTGTGTAACACTTGGCCGGACGAGGGCGCTATGTAAGGGAGACGGAGCGGGGGCGGGGCGGGGGCGGGGCGGGGGCGGGGTCGCGGCGAACAACGGCCTTCGCCGGCGGCGCAGCTGCTCACGGAGGTCCTTGCGGCGCAGCTGTAATTGGTGAAGTGCCCGCGGTGCGGAGCCACTGAGGACGGTGCAAGCAGCTGACGGAGGTCCGGGCGCAGGGAGAGAAAATGAACGAGTAGGAAGGTCGGTCGGCCAAAAGGACTACGAAGGGGAGTTGTGACGTGGCGGTGGAAAGACTGGAAATCTGTTGGAGACGTGATAAGAGAAAAATTACTGCGAAAGAATATAAAAACGAGAAGAGGAGAGAAATGAATGAAATAATTTCAAGGAAGGATCGGAATCTGAAGAGAACGAGTTTTTGTTGTAAATATTATAATACTAAGATCCCGTACATATTTTACGGTGTAATAATATACACATCTTAGATATCCACGTGTGTAAGTTAATGAATCGACAATAGGATTTTTCCATTCGCTTGAAAAGAATTTGCATAATTTCAAGTTAGTGTTTAATTTTATTATACAGCTCTTTTCTTGGAGTTTTTTCTTAGTCTTCTTTAAAGACGAATTATACAATATTAGATGTTGAGGCTGATTCATTTTAGAAATGGTTTTACTGCATTATCGTAGATGTGGGGATAAATATTAATTTAATTAGACATAATTAATTTCAATTGGAGATCGTTATTCATTTCTCCATATTGTTCAACAACTTCGTTTATGGTAACAACTTTTGACATTTGGAAAACAAATGCACGTACATCGAGTACGCACTGTTAATGTCACTCATGTGCACAACATGCGAATGAAAATGTAAGATGAAATCAGGCAAGACATGAGTAGGTCTAAATGTGAATCATTAGAGCTTGTTTTATAATAATTTTACAATAATTAAGTAACTTATATTGCGGCTAAAAGTGTATAAAATAAATACAAATAAAATTTTTTCTCCAATTTTAGGAAAAAAACAAAATATTTCACCAAACATTTTTATCTTTAGAGGCAAAATAATATTCTAATATAATATCTTAGTGGAATTAAATAATTTCATGAAGATTACTATTTAATTTTAAAATATATCTTTCTATGTTATATCTTTCAATATTTACTTGACATTGATTAAAGGGGTACTCTATATAAGAGTGTTAATTATATCTGTTCATCTTTTAAAAATGTAATAAATTGCGACATAGGTTATTCCAAGCTAAGTAAGTTTTCTGCGGTTTACTACGAATATTTTTACATATGTTTCTGCAATGATGTTCTATATTCATTCAAAATATAAATTGTGTAAACATTTTTCACTCTAGTATAATCAAGGTATTTTCATTATTACAATAGGCCTATATAAATGACTAAACAACTACTTCTAAATGAAGTACATATTTAAAATATTTTTAAATTCATTGTAATGCTATCCATCCTGTATAAATTGTAAATTGAGTCCTTTCGGGTGAGAATTAAGTGTAACTATATAATTTGTTCACACAAATATCTAAGAGAAACAAACTAAATAAATAAAAGGACCGGTTTGCGTGTGCGAAACGGGAAATGACTTACTTCAAGGGAGCATCCTAGTAAAATCAAATGCAAGATTTTACAATAAAAAACACTGCGGGCGCCCAATATGAGACAATCATAGGGCGCCCGCAAAAAGTTTCTACAACAACCATCTGCTAACATCAATTTGGAAGAGCTCTTCACCGGAGCAGGCCGTATCAACTGCACATCTCCACGATGACACTCTAAGAGAAACATTTTGTAAGACATCAATCAATCAATTTTTTCACAAATTTACATAAATTATGTACATTGTTGGGGTAAAACATTTTATTACATTTCATAAATATCTGACAACATAATTGAGGGAGTATGCAAACCTAATTGTATTCATATTTTGTCAAGTTACTATACACAGAATTGTTTCTTACGCATATTATTGAGCTACACAGAATTCAATCAAGCAACTAGCCGCTTGTGTTTTATAAATTACGTGACGTTTATAAAAAAATGTGACCACAATCACAAAAATTAAGAGATAAGATTAGGACGGTAGAAATGAATTACGTGAGATGATGCTTACTCGCAGAGTGCGAAATGAAGAACTATGGAGAAGGATGGATATAATTTGTTTTATTACGAAGACCTTGGAAAATAGAGCGCTACACTGGTATGGACATGTTCAGAGAACGTCAGAAAACAGATGGCCACACAAGATCTTAAATTGGCAACCACATGAGAGGAGGAGAAGAGGAAGACCAGTTTTAGAATAGGAAAAATACATTCTGGAAGCCATGAAGGCCTCAAACCGCGAGATTGGGAGAATCGAGAGTTGTGGAGGGTGAAAACGACAAGCTCCTAAGGGGAAAAAGAAGAGCCCAAGAAGAAGAAGAAGAAGAAAAAGAACAACAACAACAACAATAATTATGTGGATTGTAATTGGTGCTGCAATTTTGCAAGTTAGAGTCCTCGCGAGTATGAATATTTGATTCACAAAATTCTACATTTATTTCAATTGGATAATGTTTTGCTTCATTATGATTAATGATATAAAACTAACTGCCGTCGAAAAGTAATGATAAGTATTGAAGTATTGATAAGTTAAAATAACTTTAATCCCTCTTATAAAATCAACATTATGGGGTCATTGTAATTTTTATTAATTCATTATATATTTATATCCATTGAATTTCATATGGCTACATTGTTATATTTCGCATCAAGTTTAATGTTGCGAGAATTACGTACCTTCTTCATTATCATTCCAATTATAAATATTTTCATATACGTTGCCAAATCTAATACTTATAACTTTCTCGTATACGAACGCATGTATGGAGTAATATGCGTAGTCCACAGAAAGTTATGTAATGCTGCGGCAAAAACGACGACTTTTTACTTCATGTAACAGTAATTACAATAATAACTTCATGGCAACAATAATCGTATTTATGACAAGTCTACTGTTACGAAAAATGAATTCCATTATTAACATTGCAAGACTCAACAATTAAATCACACATTGCCAATACTAACAATTTATTAGAGATTACATTATTTATTCTTTGTTTAGGTCTATTGATCATCACAATCAACCCCTTTTATATAGTTTTACCATTCCTGAGCTATATGAAAAAATTAGCGTGATAGTGTGTACAGTCTATTTATTTTATCTTAATTTTATTAATTTAAATGCACGCTCAAACACAATTATTACAATTATAACATTTGATGATATTTTTAACATTTAAATTTTATAATATTGATTAAAGCAACAAACAGTTTTTGCATCTTGGTAGGACTGTATTCTTCGAAATATCAAACTGAATCACAATAAAAACACCAGTGAGATAACTTACTATTTGTCAGTAACCTACATTTGCACTTGCTTGTTTGGCTCATGCGATATTGATATATCCAGATTCAAAGTAGGTCACGAAAAGGGAGAACTGCCAGCAAACTAAAATGCATATGGATCGGAGAAGCGGTAAGAGCGGTTTCATGTGAATGACCCCCTAGTTCAGCTCATGGCTCACGATCCTGTTATTGACAGATCTGGGGAGACCCCGCCACGGGGCGTCTATTAGAGTTGCAAATCACATTCAATTTGCGCAGGGCAATTACGGATCTATAGCATCTGCGAGGCGGTCACTGTACACAGGGATTGCGAGGAAAGAGCAAAGGATCGTCGGGACTGGGGTGGAGTGGGGGGGCGAGTCGATAAGGGGGACGGCTGCGGACACAACGGTCCGTGTGCAGAGAGGGGAACTAGGACGGTCGTCGCCCGTCGTGAGGACGATGCGGGCGAGGGCAGGGGGAGGGGGAGGGGGGCGGATGGGGCTGTGACAGAAGCAGATGCGATGGCCGAGGGAATCATAGAAGGATCCGGAAACGGGATCTAAGCCGCCTAAGGCTGGACCACGGCGGTGGAGGGTGTAGAGCAAAACGTGGTGAGGCGATTCGGGGTCGGATGAGGCAGGTCGTGGAGGAGCTGGACGGTAGAGGTTGGCTGAAGCAGAACAGTGCCAGAGTGAATGGGGTGAGAATCATTAGGTTGCGACTGATTGATTAGTGAGGTTGGCTGAAGCATAACAGTGCCAGGATTATTGGGGTGAGAATCAGTGGATTGGATTGTTTAAAAAGTGATTCAGGGCGCGTCAACTGCTAAGGCAATTAGTCCCGAAAGTGTAGTGCATTGTTATTGGGAGGTGGCGGTGTTTAAACCGCTAGATGGTGAGATCCGGCGTCGACCTACCATCGACTAGTGGAATTTTCCCCAACCACGTAGCTCCCTCCAGCGGGGTACCTCTTCAGTAGGGTTCATAGGTTGGGACGGCTCAGGGTGAGTTAAGGTGGATAGTGATGAACAGACATTGGTGCGATTGGATTGGGTGAGCTGATGTGAGATTGAATGTTGGGAGTTGGGGAGTTGGCAAAGTGTCCCGGGGTGAATGAGGTAGAGCTGGGGAGCGGATGTTGACGTAGGGTGGTATATATCTTAACAGAGTGTGTTAGCTGCCATTTTCAAAGGCGGGATGGGATTGGTAAACTTAAAACTGGTGATGGCAAATTTCTTTCAATTAATTGTGATTGATTGATTATAATTGAAGAAATAAATACTGTCGTGTTATCAATTAACAGGATGAAAAGTAACAATTAATCGATTACTTGGAGTAAATAACTCTTCTGTAGAATAAAAAAATATACGTACAGCTTTGGCAACGTGTAAAGCTGGATAGAAACGAGTATGAACTTACTTAGATTACCCGTATTGTCTTCTCCATCAATTATTTGTGGATATTTATGATTTAAATGTGAAAAATATTTGGCATAATATTTTTTAGCTGCTTTACACAGTGTTTACTCTTCGCTACATTATTCTGACCTTGGTAAAATTCTTTCGTGCTATACTTCTTTCTAGTGCCATTTCAATTTAAAGTACAGAATATCAAACCAAACATCTACTCACATCTATTAAATTATTCAAGTAAATAAAACAATGCAAATCTTCCAGAGAACAGATTATAAAAGGATACATGACAGAGAGGCAATGCTCTGTCAACTGGAGTCAGGTCCAAAGGGAATAGGAAACAACCCGACTTTCCTTCCACTCGTTCTGTACTCTCTGCCACTTCCTTCAGAAAACTGAGGCAAATGCGCCATTGGTCAGTTATGTGGCATCGGAAATTCTGTTTCATTTTGAAATTTTACATTCAACCCAATAATATCAAGATTTCATAATGAGTTGAGAAAAGTCGAAAAGTAAAATATTCTGTAATCTCTCCAATAAATATCAAGAGAATGCCCGAGAAGTATCCTAACAACCGGAGTATGGATCGTGTGTGATCTTTCCTTGTCCTTCCTTGTTCTTTTTTCCACATTACTTACACACTTACACTTACATTCACTGTATTACCATTCATGTCGAGAGAGCAGTCCGGAGCTTAGAGATTGTGCCTTCTGGGACGGTGTCCCGAAGCGACTGATGTTAGGAGGGAGACATACCACGCTGGGCAATCTGTAGGTCGGCGTTGAATCTACCATCCAGTTGGGGAGTAGTACCGTCATTTTCTAATACAAACACTACATTAACGGGACTAATCATTATATCAGTTGGTTTGCCTTAAACGTAAATCAATTAATGAATCAAATGCGCGCAGGTGCAAATACACACATACGGAACCCGGGGCAAGGCACTCAAACTCCTGACCTCTGAAGGTCGCCTTCTACCGCTCACAATTTTCTGCTTGAAAAAGACATTTTCATTAGTTTTATTTATTTATTTAATAGGTAATTATTACAGACAAATTAGAAAACTTAATGCAATGTGGCAAGGCCGAAGGCCTTTAAGCCATTACAATACCTACATTCTACCGCGTTCTAACCTTTCGAATTCTGGTATTCACCCCAAATGGTCTCTCCTTCGCTTCAAAGCCGCGGGAAAGAGACCATAAGGTACGGCTGAGGAAAAAACCCCTGAAGGGGGAAAAACATGCTGTCAGAAGCCGAATACATGCTAATCTATCCGGTTTTTACTCCATTTATTTATTTGGCGCGGGCGTCAGGCATTCTCCTTCCAGTGTTTGGCCTCCTCCGCACCTGAAAACAAACAGCACCACAGAAAATCGTCCGCACCAACGCCTCTGCCCTAACATTTCCGATTCCTACTTCCTTTCGCCTCCTAATGTGTTTTATTTTAACTTTCCTTTTATTTTATTTTAAATTAATTGAAATTCATTTAACTTATTTTAATTAATTTAATTTTAATTTATTTAACTTATTTTAATTATTTTAAGGTAATTTATTTATTTTTATTGACTTATTTATCTACTTATACTTAACAATTGACTACAACTTATAACTTTTTCTTTACTGTTTACTAACCTAACATAACTTACTGACTAACTTAATTATTGTTAGTTTATAGATTTATTATTTATTTCTCTCCAGTCTAGACTCTGCTCGTACTAACCGGTGCTGTTTTCCCACTCCCTAATTTCAGTTTCTCTAATGGTCCGAACCTTTCCTAGAAATGTTCCTAATTCTTTCATGAAGTTAGATCTTTTATCACCTAGAATGTTTTGGGCGAGCGTTACGTTCCTATTTTGGAAGTAGTAATTTCCCATTCCCATCCATTTTCCTCTCTAAGTTTCGGTCGCATTGCAAATTAAAAGTATGTGGATCCAGTCTTCCCTATCACCGCAAAGCACACAGATGCCATTACCATTAGAGTCCTTTAATCTACGTTGCATCCACCCCCCGACCCTGAACCAAGCGTATCCCCCTCTTGCGTCCTTTCGCAGTGTGTTTACGTAACGTTCGCAACCCCATATCGGACTCAATTGAATTGCTTGAATTTGCTCAACTAGCGAACGTTTTTCGGCCGTTCTGCCAGGATCTCTTGCCTTTTAATATCCGCAAGTCTACCCGAAATTAGCCGTTCTATCTCACGTGATCCCCTATCTACCACCATCTCCGGAGAAACGTCTCCCAGACCTGCACGTTCCAGTAGCAGTTTAATTTTATACGACCAGTGGCGTTGGTTGCTTCCCTGTAACTGCACTCGAAAACATCTATGTATAAGTGTGTCAGACTGTTCACCTGCTAATTTAATCCAATGTTTAATGGGTTTCATTTTAAAATCTTTCCAAATTCGTACACTACCGACCTCTCTTAGGACTCCGGCATTTGCTGCGAATCTAGAGACTCCGAGAATTAATTTGAAATAATATGTTTCGACGCTTTCTAGTCGATCTATCCTATCCACTCCCCAAATTTCTGCCCCATAATTCATTGCTGGGAGAACTAGCGATTTAAACATTGTATCGCACACCTTCAAAGGCAATTCCGGAACCCTGCGCACTGCGCAAACGATTTCTTTGAGCGCAATTCTTCCCATTTTCAATAGTCTATCATAAATCTTGTGCACTCTAATATAATGCACACACTGGTACAATCATAATTTTTTACATCACTTTCATAATAAACATTACTGTCATCACTGTGTAATAATTAGAGTAAAAATTATAAATAAAAATGCACATTGAAATATTGTTATATCTAGCTGAGAGTTCAAACTGCTATTCAAAACTATTTGCTATTGTTCTGAAGATTTTCCTGGCAACGTGAAAGCTCCCAAAATTTGCATTCCAAAATTGTGTTTCTGATTCCGGAAGTGATTTAAAAAAATTCAAGTATGCACTTCAGTTTACTTTTTGAGGCTTTGAGAAATGTTCTAAGAAATCATTTGATGCGCTGGTACTCACAAATGCAATAATATATCCAATCGCAAGTCATGTAAATATTAAAAACTTGAAATATATATCAAAAAGCTTACAAACATGAAATTTGTGAAAAAAATATAAAAATCAAAATGGCGTTATGTCATGTTATTCAGTGCAGTAATTTGCATTCTACGCAAAAAATAAAGAAAACATTTTAAGTCGTTTCTCAGCAAATCTTGCACTTATAACACTTGACTTAAAATTGTGTCAATCCACACTTGACTCTTGTGTGTCTATCCACACTTTGTCACCAACCAGACACCAAATTGTGTCTATCCACACTTGACTCAAAATTGTGCTAAAATTACTTAAAATGATTTGAAAAGTTTGTGAAATCATTTTAAAAACTTATTATGAAATACAATATTTATTTAAAGAAAACTTCTACATCTATATCTATAACTGTACTAATATGTAACAGAAGTGCGTTGACTCACAGCACAATAATCTCTGAATCTACTGAACCAATACCGATGAAAATTTTGTGGTAGCTTCCTTTAAAATTCTGAAGTACTGTAGCCTATGATTTATAACCATAAATCTTAATATGTTTACAAAATAATTACTTTTCGTCTAGCTTTATAACCGAGATTCAAGATTGGATCAATGTCAATAGTTAAGCTGTGCGTCACCAGAGGATGACGTCTGAAATCTACTATTGATTTCATCAATGTCCAGAATTATTACGAAATTCATTGGGATTTGAATAAGAGCATCTTGCTGAAGAACACACTCGCACCATTGAAAATAATACTGCAAGGAGGGAAGCAAATTTGAATAATTTTCTTGGTAATAGGGGAGCTTTTTATTATGACTCTCGGTTTGCTTATTTACACAGCTCTCATGTTGCAATTGGTAGAATGGAAAGTGTTTGTATATTTTCGGCCAACCCCGTTGAACATTTTGTTGCAATATGTGCAGGAGATTACTACAGTGGTATGTAATTAAGCAATAACACGTTACATATTAACACTAATAAATGCTGTTGTTTTGTATATAAATTGTCCCAATGAATGAATTAATCTATTTTTCTATAAAAATAGACAAAACTTAATTTATCTAATAATATTTATGTCTAAGCAAATAAAATGTCTGTGAATTTTTGGTATCTAATATTCACATTTCAAGATCCATTGTATCTAGCATTTCAGATCAAACTATGAAGCAAATATTATTTTGTGAAGTGGTTTAGTACAATGCCTATTTATTGTGTACACATTATGTACATGTTGGTAGATCAGTATTGTTCTTTTGTTGCAATGATATATGAATTGATTTTCTAAAACATATAAGTTTTATACAAGATGATACTAGTACATAAAAGTTTAAACATATATATTTCTGTCGTCTTCAAAATAATTGTAAAAAACCGGCAATTACGTTTTCAGCAGAGATATTTTCATTTACTTTTACGATTATGATTAATCAAATACGTTAAGTCATCTACTACATCTATTACTCTGGATCTATTCTCTAACACACCCGTGCGAGAACTCTCCCATGTTATACTGCGCTTCAAATAGTATATCCTTTCAAGGTCAGGAGTTGGCATGAGATAAATTTTAAATCTTTCTTAATGAATACGATAGACGAATAAAATATAAAAAAAGAGTTACTTTTACAACGTGACAAAATATTAAAAGTATTGGTATAATATATAAAACTTCACGAAAATAATATACGTGACTCTACAAGTATTTTAATTTGTTTGTTGTTTAGATTTGTTGATTGTTTTCAGTTATAAAGTGAGGAATATTTGGGAGCTGGAACTCCCAATATAGTAAAATGTAAAACGTACTGGATCTGTCGCAGCAGAAATGCGTCGGAGGTGACTGAATGAAAGGTATCAGGGAGATAGACGTGGGGAATTGTTCATGAATATTAGTTGTGAGTCTAGATGGGATTATTTGGTAAAAGACTTGACTTGTTGGGACTGGACAATTTTGAAACAAGCTGAGCGGGTCGTGACTACAGAACAGCGCAACGCGGAGGAGCAAGTAGCAGGCCAAGGCGGGACGCCCCATGACGGCGTCGTGTGCCTCGTAGCGAAGCGCGTCGAAGTCATGGGCGTGGCGGGGCGTCCCGTGGCTGTGACCTCCGTTTGAAGCGCGCCGCCCCGCCCGCCTCGCCCCGGGGCGGCGGGGCCGTCCGGCGCCTGGGGCGAAGCCTCGCTCGGCGGGTCAAAGCACGCGCACACGCTGAGGTGGGCCGCACGACCTTACCTCGGCTTCCGCGCGACCCTGCTCTCGCCTCTGCCACAGCAGCGCCACCGCCGCTGACCTCGGTCACGCCAACCGCCCTCATCGCCGCACCCTCCGCGCCCACGCCCACGCCTCCAAACAACGCCCACGGAAGCACAGTACACACGTCCTTGAGACATAAGGGGGCAGTGCATTGGCAGAGCTTTCATATGTATTATACGTGCATGTTTCCTTGCGCCCTACCGGGAGCGGTAGCTCAGTGCATCAACTGACGTCACTGAAGCACCTCTGACCGGGAAGTCCTAGGTTCGAGTCCAGTCGGCGGCAGGATTTTCGACACTATCTTTTCAGCTAGGTTGAATTCAGTCGCTGTCTGGAGGAGAATTCTAACGTCCGGCTCCTCTGATCGGTAGTTTTCCGTGGTTTCTCCGATCAACACCAGGCGAATGCCGGAGTAGTACCCTACCAAACGGGCCACGGACCGCGCGAGATCTCTCCTTCCTCTTCCTTGTCCTACCCTCTCCCCTTACACACTCACTTACACTATCATGCACTACACTACCACATATTCCGTGAGACCGGTCGGGAGCTTAGAGCTTGTTCCGGCTGGGGCGGTGCCCCGCTTGTGGGAGAGTCCTGGTTAGAGGGAACCCCCACTAGCCGACGGTAGGTCGGCGCCGGATCTCACCATCCAGCGGGGGAAGATCACCGCCATCTTCCGAGAAAAAAACATGCACTACACTAACGGGACTGACGACCAAAGTAGTTCACGCGCTCGGAAACACGACCAAATCAATCAATCATATAACAACTTTGGGAATTAAGAAAGTACTAACAAGGAAATTTAACTAACATAAAGACACATTAATAAAAACATATCCCATGAATTCGCAAATTAAATATATCAGCGGCAAAAACTATATACAAAAAATATTTCAAAATAGGCTGGAGAGCCAATGCAATGAATCACGAGTTGACTGAGGTTAACACAACACAATACATGTGCCGGATATAGAAACAAAATGAACACACAAACGGGGAGAAGAGACAGCAAGAGAAGCGCAAAAAAAAACAAGTCACAAATTCCTGATATTTGCAGTCTTATTATAATTTTTTTACATTCCTTAAATTAATATCACAAACAAAAGTGAAATGGTGTATTATGACTCCGCCTCCTCACGTCTCCGCCCCATATTACGTCACCACCCTCTATCACATTTTTGCTCAAGCCTTTGCTCCTGCTACCGTCTCTGCCTCACTTTCTCGATCCCTTTGTCCATACTTCTGTTCTAATTCACTCTCCCGTCCCAGAAATTCTCATCAGTCACACTATGAATCTCCTTCTATGACCTTTTTCTCATTTATTTAGTTATTTTACTTGCTCTCTGTCCCTCTTTTCTGGTCTTGTCTCGATCTCTACTCTTTTCTTGACCTTGCTCTCACTCAGTTACCGCTCTCCCTACGTCCTTTTTAATTCATTCTCGAACCGCCAATAACTGCTTTCTTGAAACACCATTCCTCTTTGCAACGATTTGCATCCCTGACTTGGCCTTTTCCAATCTTTACATTCATCTCCGTTGGCATTTCCGATCTTGCTATCCCGGCCGCGAGCCCACTCGCGCGGCACCAAGCCCAGATATGCCACCGCCGCGATCCTCCCGGTCTCCTGGCTGCAGCGGGGCAGAACAGTTGCTACGCGGCGGCCGCCGCGGCGCGCGGGCGCGTTCGCCCACCGCTGATAAGCGAACGTATGGACTGCTGAAACAAGCGCCGGTGGGCGCGCGCGGCCCACGTGTTTGCCTTCCATGAATTTCACGGCCTGTTCATTCCGAACGCATTCCCGCCACCTGCGTCGTGAATTCGGAATGGCGCTGGGATGGCGGCGACGGAGCGGCACTGGCGACGACCTCGTTGGAAACGGTCGTGGTGGCGAAGGCGGTGGCAGTGGCGGTTACGGTGACGGTGACACTGACGGTGACGGTGGCGGTAGCGGTAGCGGTAGCGATGGCGATGGCGGTGGTGGTGGCGGTGACGATGACGATGACGATGACGATGACGGTGGCGGTAGCGATGGCGCTTGCGGTGGCGTTGGTGGTGACGTTGACGGTGACGGTAGGGGTGGGGTTGGTGGGGGTGGTTGGGTTAGCGGTGACGGTGAAGGTGACGGTGGCGGTGGAGGGGATGGTGGTGGTGACGGTGACGATAGCGGTGGTGGTGACGATGGTGATGACGGTGACGGTGGCGGTGACGTTGGCGGTGACGGTGATGGTGATGGTGGTGGCGGTAGCGGTAGCGGTGGCGTTGGCGTTGGCGATGGCGGTGGCTGTACCGGTGGCGGTGGCGGTGGCGGTGGCGGTGGCGGTGGTGGTGGCGGTGGCGGTGGCGGTGGTGGTGGCGGCGGCTGTGGCGGTAGCGGTGGCGGTGGCAATGGCGGTTGCGGTGACGGTGATGGTGATGACGGTGACGATGACGGTGACGATGGCGATGAAGGTAGAGATGGCGATGGAGGGGCGGTGGAGTTGGCTGTGGCGGTGGTGAAGATGGCATTAACGTCGAAGGTGGTAGTGGCTGTGGAGATATCAGTGGTGGAGGCGGTAATGGCTGTGGCGGCGAAAACGGCTGGCAACGGGACAGGGGCGAGGGCGGCGTGGAGGCGGCGGCCTTCGGAAACGGATCGAAGCGGTGCATACGAGCGCAGCGGGATAACAGGGGAGGCCCCGCTCGCAGTCGCGCGAATAAAGCCGGCGTTTTACGCTCGTAGTTGAGCGCGTGGCGAGGTGGGTCCGCGTTGGAACGGGTCTGCGGTTGGCGCGCACGAGACGGTCTGCCGATCCTTCTCCTATATCTCCACTTCCACCGGAACCCATCGCTAATTTGGACACCGACCTTGGTCCAACCACACATCAGTTCTACATTAGCACCATTCCCGCTTTCAAAACTACTTTTTTTGCCTCGACTCCAAATCCGTTTCCGGGACAACTCCAAGCCCGTTTCAGCCCCAATTCCTCACTAAAAACCGTTTCCTCACTATTCCAAGCCCGTTTTTGGTCACAACTCCAAACCCAACTTCAGCCGTGATCCCGTCTCTACTCTATCCACGCTCCAGATGAAACAAGTTCTATGCTCCCTAATGAACTCCCATAATGCCTTTTGTGTTGTTGTTTAAAGTCTGTGTATAAGAGCAGGGGAAAGAACAAAGGCGAAGAAAATATTCTGTCCGTTTGCTAGGGCTCAGTGCCTGTTTTGTCATAATAGAATTCTCCTCTAGACAGAGGTTGAATTTGCCCGAGGTATTTACATGTGTCAAAAATCCGCCATTATTAAAATGGAACCCTAAGAACTTCCAGAACGTGAAAAGGTGATGAACCTTATCCGGCAACGGCTCTTGGTCCTTCTTGGTGTTCTGTAGCCGCCTCACAATCTTCCACCTCTCTAACACTAAGACAATTCTTGCTTCCCACGCCAAAAGCAATCGTAAATCCCAAGAGCGTTTTGCCTCCAATGACGATCCATGTTCCAACTCCGTCCCCGCCTTTGATTCGAACATAGACATTTCATTCGGACGTCGACACAGATTAGCTTTTCAGCTAGGTCGAATTCAGTCGCTGTCTGAATGAGAATTCTAGAGGCCGGCTGCTCTGGTCGGTAGTTTTCCGTGGTTTCTCCGATCAGCACCAAGTGAATGCCGGAGCAGTACTCTACCAAACGGGCCACGGACCGCGCGCTACCTGTCCTTCCTCTTCCTGTCCTATCCTCTCCCCTTACACACACACTTACACTAACATGCACTACACTTCCACACATTCCGGGAGACCGGCCGGGAGCTTAGAGCTTGTCCCGGCTGGGGCGGTGCCCCGCTGGTGGGAGGGTCCTGGTTGGAGGGAAACCCCACTAGCCGACGGGAGGTCGGCGCCGGATCTCGCCATCCAGCGGGGGAAGATCACCGCCATCTCCCGAGAACAAACATGCACTCCACTAACGGGACTAATGACCAAAGCTGTTGACGCGCCCGGAAACACGAAAAAACCAAACCAAAACAAACGATCCGTGTTGCAACTCCGTCCCTGCCTTTGATTCGATCATAGACATTTCATTCGGACGTCGACACATTAATTTTGCTACTCCGTCCTCGCACCATCCGCGAACTTCTCCTCAACTCCGTCCTCGTCCACGCCATCGACCACGGCCTTATCTCCATCCCATCCCTTGCCCCCGTTCACGATCACTTCCCCGCTTCCGTATTCTGCCTAGCCCCGCCGCGGCACTGCTGCCGAAGCCGCCCCGTCTGCTTTTATGGACACTTTGCATCCGCCCAATGTTCCTAGAATACGTGAACTGTACATGGGTGAGTGAATTGTCAGACAGTTTATCCCTTTAACGCGATGGTATTGATAGGTATTTCTAAACATGACAAAGCTCTTTTGTCATTTAGCCCTGGTTTTGTTTCGGTTTTTACCTGTTCGGTTAACATCGGACTTCCCTGCTACTGGGATCAGTCGGCGTTTGTTATTGATAGTCTTTGGGGCAATGGGCATTGAGGTGCATATGGGACTGACATATTCGTTTGGTAACTCTGTGTTTCAAAGGATGCAAACCAAGAGTAATTATTGCTTTTTCTCAGCTTTCATTCACAGGTAATCTTTATTATTGAACTTCATAGAAAGACCACCGTCTGATTGGATCAAGCTTGTAGTACGTTTTTACTTTCTCGTATACATGCGTATATACGTAGTAATATACCTAGTATAGAGAAAGTTATGTAATGCTGCGGAAAATCGATTTCGAGCAATATTGGAGCCTACTTTGAGTCAATAAATGTTTACAAATTATATTTAATAGCCTATATTTCAAGCACAATTACGCTAAATCTCCTAATATTTTCGAAAAATTGTGCATGATCTTCCTTCAAGATATACCTTATAAAACTTATTAAAAATCTGATAAAACGTATTTCTGCCTCTGCATTACAATCTTTTGTCTTTACTACGAAAGTATTGCGTAAGGCAAGAAAATGAAAACTTTTAAATGATAAATTTATTTAGAGCTGACTGCATTATACTCTAGATGTACAATGTACCCTAGATGTACATAAATTGAAACATACCATCGTATTGTTTTTTTCTAGATATAACAAATATAGAATATTTGTCTGAAAATACTACTATATATTATCCTTTTACTACTTATATCTCTAAGAAAAAAAAAACATTTTAATGATTAGTGAACGTCATCTTCTGAAATCCGCGTAAGTACGTAACTGAGAGATATCAAACTACCTCCAGGGGTACATCCCTGTTATGTTGATTGGGATAACTGAGCTAACTCAAACGTGATGCCCCTTTAAACCTAGGTGTCGAGAGTAAAGTACTCTATTCGATATTCGGTGCTATCTAATCCCTCAAATCTAACAAAAAGTTATTCTATTCATTAATACACATTTAACTATATTTAAATGTTTACACTTTTTCTTGGTCCAATTGCTGAAGGGCATATTTCAGATCCTAGCCGTTTTGAGGTACTCTATTTTGACTTTCAAACCAATAATTACAAAGTGGGGTTTGCTTACTTTGGTTCAGCTAGTTATATCTGAATGCATGTAAAACATAAATTCATTCAGAGCACATTATTAATGTAATGTAATTATCGTCAACTGACTGAAACGTAATTTTAATTTAGCAAGAGTAATGGCTTTCTAATGCTAGTTAAATCCTTTCAAAATGGCAGAGTTTTACCTGTAGAAGCACCTCCAAGAGGTGGCTTTTCGTGACGTTTACTGGGCGTAAACCGGCCTGAAGTTTTCTGTGAAGAGCGGGGGAGTTTGCCTGTTAAAGCTCATCGACTCATCAAACTTGCTCGTCCGAAGAGAATATCTTTGTCGTTCTCAGCGGTCGGAAGGTACCGAAGTTTGTGCATTTGTTCCTCTTTGGAGGTGCTAAATTTCTATGACAAGAGAGTTCACTAGCTCGCGTCTTTTCGGTGAGTTAATTTATCTATAACTTGCAAATTTGTCACCGTGAAAGTAATCTCACAAATAAATTCTGCATGCATTGAAACTGAATAATACTTTTAATATGTCTGGGACATAGTTTTGAAATAAGTTGGCAATGAAGATGTTGGAATAAGCAAAATTTATTTTTACTCTAAACTAATAACAATTCATTAATACTAAATTTATAATTCTCATTTTTACATGCAAACAAATTTTTTTTACATGAATTTTAAGATTTCAAGAATTGTCCATTGACATTCTGTGAAGATTTGCTCATTGTCTACCTCTCAACACGACGAACTGATTCGTAATGTTCGTCAAGTCGGATATCGCTATAATTATCACAGAAAACATCTAGAAAAGGGAATTACTACACTCGCTTTCTGGCATAAGAGTTACAGTTTTCAGCTAATTCATCAGAAAGGCAGAAAGAATGAAAAGGAATATTTGTAATGATAACTGTTAAAGAATATCACTCTCATTAATTTGTTACCCCTCTGAAGTGGTTCAAAGCATCAATTAATGTCATTGCGGTGCCTCTAACCGGAAGATCCTAAGGTTCATGGCCCGACAGCAGCAGGATTTTCGACACGTTTAACAGCTAGGTCGAATTCAACCGCTGTCTGGACGAGAATGCTGGTGGTCGACTGCTTTCATAGGTAGTTTCCGTATTTTTTTTTTCAACACCAGGCGAATACCGGAGCAGTACCCTAACAATCGGGCCATGAGCAGCGCGAGATCTTTCCTTTCTCTTCCTTATCATATTCTCACCCTTCACTTACACACATTTGTATGCACTACACTGCCACATATATGACGGGAGATCAGTCGGAGGCAAAGAGCTTATCCCGGTTGAGGCGGTGCCACGCTGGCGGGAGATACCTGGTTGGGGAAAACCTCGCAAGCCGACGTAGGTCGGCGTCGGATCTCGTCACACAGCGACGTAAATTTACCGCCGCCTCCCCCGATAAAACTATCCACTACACTCATTTACTACACTTACTCGCCAGCTAATGACCAGGAGCGGTAGCTCAGTGCATCAACTGATGTCACTGCAGCGCCTCTGACCGGGAGGTCCTAGGTTACACTCCCCACGGTCGCAGGATTTTCGACACTAGCTTTTTAACTATTTCGAATTCAGTCGCTGTCTGGAGGAGAATTCTAGCGGCCAGCTGCTCTGATCGGTAGTTTTCCGTGGTTTCTCCGATCAACACCAGGTGAATGCCGGAGACGTACCCTAACAAATGGGTCACGGACCGCGCGCGATCTGTCCGTCCTCTTCCTTGTTATATCCTCGCCCCTAACACACACACACACACACACACACACACACACACACACACACTAACATGCATTACACTAGAACATATTCC
Organism: Teleogryllus occipitalis; assembly: GCA_011170035.1. Lineage (NCBI taxonomy): Eukaryota > Metazoa > Arthropoda > Insecta > Orthoptera > Gryllidae > Teleogryllus > Teleogryllus occipitalis. The sequence continues at coordinate 7,708 of BLKR01004069.1, read as the reverse complement.
TGGAGACCGGTCGGGAGCTCAGAGCTTGTCCCGGCTGGGGAGGTGGTCCTCTGATGGCAGAGTCCTGATTAGGGGAAACCCCACAAGCCGACTGTAGGTTGGCGCCGGATCTCGCCATCCTACGGGGGAAGATCACCGCCATCTCCCAAGAAAAAAACATGCACTCCACTAACGGGACTAATGACCAAAGCAGTTGACGCGCCCGGAAACACGAAAAAATCAATCAATTAATTGCCAGCTAATGAGAGATCACCACTACATCTAGGGAGCTCATGACTACAGCAGTTGACGCGTCCGGAAACACGAAATAATCAATCAATTTTTACTTTGTGATGTAAATTTCTATTCCCAAGAATGAACAAATTGCGCATCTGTATTGTTTAAAATATCTTATTATAAAACTGTACGTCACAAATAAATAATTTTAATGTGGATACCTTTGGAAGTAGCAATATTAAGTTTTACACATATGTAGTACAATATTACAGGATTTTTGGGTACCTTTTGTACGTAAATTGATGAAGAAACTCAGCCAAAGATTAACATTTTGAATTGTATTAAAAATTATGCCGATGAATGTATGTTATTTTACTTCACAACTTATTTTTTGTAAGAAATGTAAGTTGAAACTTGTATATACGATGGAGTGATTGTCAGAAAGGACTTCCGTCATTCTTCGGAAGTTTTGAGAAAATATAAAAGAAAATTCTTTAACTTCTGAATTTTGTATCAAACAAGCGAATTATTTTGAGAAAATAGTTAACTGAATATGTATTGTAGGGTACACTGTTCCACGACCATTATTTTGTCCTTGGAAAAAAAGACAATGTTATATTTCGACGACTTGGGCACCTTTTAACAATTTAGCTGTTATATATTTTGTCTAACAGACAAAATATATAACAGCTAAATTGTTAAAAGGTGCCCAAGTCGTTATGTTAAGCCACGGCATGTAGTAATATTAATATTAATAATAATAACAATAATAATAACAATAATAATAAAATAATAATAACAACAGCAACAAAAACAACACAGCTATACGACCAAAGAACTTGTTGCGTATATTCACTTAATTCTTATCGTTTTAAGTGTGCTGATTTCATAAATAACATTGAAAATGCCGCATCACCCACCATTTGTACACATTTTATCATTTTCTCTCTCTAGCTAAGCTTATAGAGCTTGAGTCTCTAGAAACGTACGAGATACATGAAGTTAGAATAATAAAGTATTAGGATGGAAAAGGGGTAGAAAACTCTTGAATAAAATATTTCTGTCTTGTGATCCCTTCTACTACCACACATCGATAGGCGTGGCGGTTTCACAGACAGAGTTCCTTTTGACAAGCAGTACCGTGTTTATGATATCAAGATAACATACTAGTTTAGCAGTCAGTGTTCAGCCATTGCCAATCGTGGTTATAATAACAGTCCTGAACGTTTTGTTATATTTGTGAAGAATTTGTGATTAAAACACACTGACGGAACTTTACTGACTTTTGTGTTCTTGAAATTTGTATTCTTCATATTTCGGAATTAAACTTGGAGATCAGGTCAAATCTTGGACGTTACATAAGGTATTACATTTAAACATGTTGTAAATAAGTTTCTAAGCAACAAAAAATACCTAGACTATTAAGTGCTTACTAGTGAGAACCCAAAATTTGACGGTGAGATGTGAGATAAATGTAAAATACTGTGCCCAGACTAATGTTCACAATATGTTGCGTTGTTTGGATCTTCAGGGTATAACAAAAATACTTTGTGACGTGGAGTTTCCAAAATTTTGAACATGGATGGCCCATGACCAGGTGACAATGCAATATCGGCACCAAATGACACAAAAGAAAGGGCACTATTACACTGACGAATATTATTTCTAAAGTTTTTGATGTGTCATCATCTATAAATAACTTTGATTTCTTCTGGCATATTGCTCGAAGGTAAACTTATTTTTCCATTTAAGCAACACAGAGTAAACTCGTTTGCAGAATTTCTCTTACATGGAAAGTACAAAGTAGAACAAAACTGACATTTTATAGACAACGACGCAACAGAGAACGAAATGACCTCACTAACACGACTTCTACGCTGACTTTCTCTTTCCCTGCGACCAGTTAATGTACGTTTGCGTCTTTTAGGACGCTTGGGCAACTATTCGGAGTTCGACATAACCTGTGTACAACTTCACTACTTAAGTACAACCGAGCAAAACCAACTGTCCGAATGTTCTCTACAAAATACACCACAAAAGCAAATACATGCCAACTATCAACGCCACAATGCAATTATTAGACTGAAACAAAACCTTGACGAATTGTAAACAAATCTCAACAATCAAAACATCAAGCAGCGCCACCATGAAGCAACTTTGGAAGAAAACAATTGATTATTGATAAGCGTACTATTAAAGAATGATTTAATTAATTAATTTACACCGTAAATGTTGGTGAGTCAACACTTACAGTATCTGATAACACATCTAGAGATCACATTCTTTTATTTAAAGGAAAAAATACTACAATTGGTTCAGTAGAAGCTCTAAACGAAGCCATGGCAGAATACCTTATTTTTTTAAATATATAGATATTTAGTAATTGTTGCCAATAATTGAATGCTTCAAAAAATTGGGATGTTTAATGGTCCTCAGGGTACACTTTTTAAACATGCATTTACAATTATTTCCTGACAATTTAAGTGATTTAAGTGAAGAACAAGGCGAGTGTTTTCATCAAGCTCTAAAAGTAATAAAAAAACGATATCAGGGGGACTGGAACACTAACATGATGGGAGAATACTGTTGGTCACTTCAACGAGTGAGTCAGCAAACGACGCATAGGAGAAAATGCTATATCAGGAGTTTGAAAGAAAAGAGACGAAGAAGATATACGTTAATGGACACGTAAAGCTTTTGTAGAATTAATGTTAAGAATATAAGGCTATCTTCTATGTTTAAATAAAGTTTAGTTGGTATTTTAAAGTCGTTTCCTTTTAATTTTTAGTGCATATTGAGCATATTCACCCATATGACTAGATCAAGTTATGACAACTACTGTGGATAATGGATACGAACAGACTTCAGATGCAGATTCAGCTCTCAAAAAACTATAAAAATCAGCTATCAAGATTTAAAAAGTTTTCTGAAACCATTTTTTGTTGACCTGTATAATAACAACTACGATAACAACAACAACAATTTGTTACATAAAAAATCAACAGTTTTTTTAATAAGCTTACGTAAAGTCATTTCATTTTTTAGTCACATTGATGTAAGCTTTTGACCACAAATGCTTATATGTTTTGCTAGGCCTCATTAATAAGATGATAAATAATGTCACAATATTTTTAACGATTTTTTCGCCGTTTTAACTTCTGACTTCGTAATAAGGGGATACTTCATCTGCTCCATTTTTTACATTAAATTTGTGATTTCTTTCTGTTCGTTAGAAAGGAATTAATTACAAACTAATATTTACCAAAACAGTTAACCCGAAGCAGACTTATGTCATGATCAGACATAACCTGGGCACCTCCCTCGAAACCCCATACCACCTGTTCGGTTCGGTCGCAATACAGATCCTACTTCAACATAAATACTACTCCAAAGGTTAGAACTCTGCCTGTCACTAGCAGCTTTTCGAAATCTCCTCAGACCGTTCACAACCGGCAGCCGCATGAAAAGAAGAAAAATTGAGTACGTGAAGAAAGATTCGTTTTAATGGAAGAAGGGAACAAAAGAGGAGGGAAAATCGAGCGACTCCTGAACTTGGCAAACTTCCGAGAAAGCGCAAGAAGAAAAACTTTATTTTCTACCTGGGTGCAAACAAACAATTAAAAATCAGCTTTTTCAAAAACTTTGGAAAGAATCTTCAGTATAAAAAAAATCATTACGACCTGTGTACCATTTGTGTATTCTATATGTAGCAGGTTCAGTAATTGTAAATAATTAAATGTGATTTATATTCTCAAATAAATTTTACAATCTTCGTCTATCAAATGTGTTTTTGTAAACATCAAACTTACTTTTGATATATACTACCGGATGCAGAAAATAATTCATTATATGAAAAAAAAAAGTGGTCTACTTACCTGTGTCTGAGACACGTAGGCTTTACGTTTTCCTGAAGTGTGCATTTAAAACTAGAATTTAATTTAGAAACAATAATATATTTAAACAGGAACTTTACAAATTAGGGACATACTATATTAATTTACTATTAATCGTTAACCAGCCCTAGGTGAAGTGAGTGAATGCTGAAGTTGATCTTTCATTTCAATTGTTTCTATTACATGTTTTAATACCAATAGATTCTCAAAATTCCGTCTAGCTTCCAAAATGTACGTTACAACTACGACGGTAAGGTACCGCGAGATTCTGTGCATTGAATTGCGAAAGAAACGTTGCATTTGCTGCTTCGGCGAGAAAAAGAGTGCACCACTTACCGTCGACCATTCTGGTTAGTAATTTATTTTTGAATTGCAAGTTTTAGTTTAAACCACAGGCATATCATAATTGCACCTGTTTGCTTCTATTGAAACAATAAATTTTTTCAAATTATCATCGTGATTTCCCTCCTCTTGTGGTTTCAAAAATGTCAAAATTTTTGAAAGTCTTTTCCATGTCTCTGGAAGAAATGTAATTGCTAATCTATATGCACATAGCGAACGGTAATATACCTGCATATGATTTTGGAATACCTGCAAATGAACCCTGCTCCAAACTTTGTACATGTAATGTTAATAGTAGTATAAGGCAATTATTTTTAAAATTTTCTCCTTATCAGGTTCCACACAGTGTGTACTAGTTAGTTACACTTCTGCGAGAAGCAGTGTTATAACATCCTCTGTGTTCCTGACTATCAATTTTTTATTTAAATACTCCAGCTTCACGTAATCACTTTCTTTCTTTGTCTCCATCCATGTCTCCATCCATGTCTCCATCCATGTCTCCATCCATGTCTCCATCCATGTCTCCATCCATGTCTCCATCCATGTCTCCATCCATGTCTCCATTCATGTCTCCATCCATGTCTCCATCCATGTCTCCATCCATGTCTCCATCCATGTCTCCATCCATGTCCCCATCCATGTATCCATCCATGTATCCATCCATGTCTCCATCCATGTCTCCATCCATGTCTCCATCCATGTCTCCATCCATGTCTCCATCCATGTCTCCATCCATGTCTCCATCCATCTCTCCATCCATGTCTCAATCCATGTCTCCATCCATGTCTCCATTTATGTCTCCATTTATGTCTCCATCCATGTCTCCATTCATGTCTCCACCCATGTCTCCACCTACGTCTCCATCTACGTCTCCATCTACGTCTCCATCTACGTCTCTATCTACGTCTCCATCAACGTCTCCACCTAAGTCTCCACCTACGTCTCCATCCATGTCTCCATCCAAGTCTCCATCCAAGTCTCCATCTATGTCTCCACCTATGTCTCCACCTATGTCTCCATCAATGTCTCCATCTATGTCTCCATCTATGTCTCCGTCTATGTCTCCACCTATGTCTCCACCTATGTCTCCACTTATGTCTCCACCTATGTCTCCACCTACGTCTCCACCTATGTCTCCACCTATGTCTCTATCTAAATTTCCATTTTGTCTCCACCTATGTCTCCACCAATGTCTCCACCAATGTCTCCACCAATGTCTCCACCTATGTCTCCACCTATGTCTCCACCTATGTCTCCACCTATGTCTCAACATATGTCTCAACATATGTCTCAACATATGTCTCCACCTATGTCTCCACCTATGTCTCAACATATGTCTCAACATATGTCTCCACCTATGTCTCCACCTATGTCTCCACCTATGTCTCCATCTATGTCTCCATCTATGTCTCCATTTATGTCTCCATTTATGTCTCCATCTATGTCTCCATCTATGTCTCCATCTATGTCTCCATCTATGTCTTCATCTATGTCTTCATCTATGTCTCCACCTATGTCTCCACCTATGTCTTCATCTATGTCTCCATCTATGTCTCCATCTATGTCTCCTTCTATGTCTCCTTCTATGTCTCCTTCTATGTCTCCATCTATGTCTCCATCTATGTCTCCATCTATGTCTCCATCTATGTCTCCATCTATGTCTCCACCTATGTCTTCATCTATGTCTCCATCTATGTCTCCATCTGTCTCCATCTATGTCTCCATCTATGTCTCCATCTATGTCTCCATCTGTCTCCATCTATGTCTCCATCAATGTCTCCATCTATATGTCCATTTTTGTCTCCACCTATGTCTCCACCTATGTCTCCACCTATGTCTCCACCTATGTCTCCACCTATGTATCCACCTATGTCTCCACCTATGTCTCCACCTATGTCTCCACCTATGTCTCCACCAATGTCTCCACCTATGTCTCCACCAATGTCTCCACCATTGTCTCCATCTATGTCTCCATCTATTTCTCATCCAATGTCTCCACCTATGTCTTCATCTATGTCTCCATCTTTGTCTCCATCTATGTCTCAATCAATGTCTCCATCTATGTCTCCATCTATGTCTCCATCTATGTCTCCATCTATGTCTCCATCTATGTCTCCATCTATGTCTCCATCTATGTCTCCATCTATGTCTCCTTCTATGTCTCCATCTATAACTCCATCTATGTCTCCATCTATGTCTTCATCTATGTCTCCATCTATGTCTCTATCTATGTCTCCATCTATGTCTCTATCTATGTCTCTATCTATGTCTCCATCTATGTCTCCATCTATGTCTCCATCTATGTCTCCATCTATGTCTCCATCTATGTCCATCTATGTCTTAATCTATGTCTTAATCTATGTCTCCATCTATGTCTCCATCTATGTCTTAATCTATGTCTGAATCTATGTCTCCACCTATGTCTCCATCAATTCCTTTATCAATGTCTCCGTCAATGTCTTTATCAATGTCTCCATCAATGTCTCCATCAATGTCTCCATCTATGTCTCCATCTATGTCTCCACCTATGTCTCCACCTATGTCTTCATCTATGTCTCCATCTATGTCTCCATCTATGTCTCCATCTATGTCTCCATCTATGTCTCCATCTATGTCTCCATCTATGTCTCCATCTATGTCTCCATTTATGTCTCCATTTATGTCTCCATCTATGTCTCCATCTATGTCTCCATCTATGTCTCCATCTATGTCTTCATCTATGTCTTCATCTATGTCTCCACCTATGTCTCCACCTATGTCTCATCACATCTATGTCTCCATCTATGTCTCCATCTATGTCTCCATGTCTTGTTCCATCTATGTCTCCATCTATGTCTTAATCTATGTCTCCATCTATGTCTTAATCTATGTCTCCACCTATGTCTCCATCAATGCCTTTATCAATGTCTCCATCAATGTCTCCATCAATGTCTCCATCAATGTCTCCATCAATGTCTCCATCAATGTCTCCATCAATGTCTCCATCAATGTCTCCATCAATGTCTCCACCAATGTCTCCATCTATGTCTCCATCCATGTCTCCATCCATGTCTCCATCCATGTCTCCATCCATGTCTCAATTTATGTCTCAATTTATGTCTCCATCTATGTCTCCATCTATGTCTCCATCTATGTCTCCATCTATGTCTCCATCTATGTCTCCATCTATGTCTCCATCTATGTCTCCATCTATGTCTCCATCTATGTCTCCATCTATGTCTCCATCTATGTCTCCATCTATGTCTCCATCTATGTCT